>PVIH01013056.1:0-60287 GCA_004025045.1 Sigmodon hispidus | reverse complement strand
TTCTATCTTTAGCGTATAGAAGGGCTACTGATTTCTTTGAGTTTATCTTGTATCCTGCTACATTGCTGAAGGTGTTTATCAGCTGTAGCAGTTCTTTGGAAGAATTTTGTGGGTCACTTATGTATACAATCATATCATCTGCAAATAGAGATAGCTTCACTTCTTCTTTTCCAATTTGTATGCCCTTAATCTCTTTTCTGGTAGAAATTTTTGCATACCTAACACATTTTTAAAGGTATCAAATTCCTAGTCAGCTTCTTTAAACCTGAAGCTCAGACTCCACCCAGAGTAAAACTTCACCATCCCCAGTCACTATGGCTATGGGCCAGAAAAGGAGTGAGAACTCTGTCAGAAAGTGTACACAACCAAAATTAGATGAAATTTGGAGATTCAATAGAACCCATTCATACTAACTAATTGAGAATGCCTTGTGAGGACTTGATTCAAAATGCCAAATCAGCAAGGACCTCAAATGAAACAGGTGGCACATTCAAATTGGGAGAGAGGTTATAAATTCCAAGATGACTAAAATTAAAGTTGATCAGAGGTGTATTCATAATATGTATTTATTCATAATGAATAAAACAGTAACTTAGGACTAACAGCAGCAGAGCTTTTACCAGACCAAGGCCCCTGGAGACAGAAAGAATGGCTACTAAAAAGCAGAAGAAAAGAGCGCTGTAGAAAAAGATGTCTTGAAAGTAGCAGCAGCGTTTGGTTAAGTGACACAACCACCTCAAGGAGATTTTTATAAGGAAAAACCAACGGAATTAATGTCATGACTTTATCTTCCCCTTTCCCTCTGACCTCCTGTGGGAGCTCCCATTAGCCAAACTCAGCTAGATGCCAGAGGGCAAGAGATCTGGTTGATGTAATCCATATAGTTCAGATTGTGAAGGGCGGGCAGAGAGCATGGAGAAAACAGCAGAGGGTGGTTTTGAGAAGGACAAATAGAAGACCTTGACACAGTTTCTTTGAGAGATTTCTATAGCAACAGAAACCACCCAGAATGCCCTCTTATCACTGTTTTTATCTAGTGATACCACAGACATTCAAGGATCCATGACACTAGTATCTAACAAATAGATAATGAAACATGCAATGTATACATAAAGCTATTGATAGGTACTCTGATAAAGTTTAAACTCCCAGGGTCAAAAGACAGTAAAAGTAATTCATAGTTTAATATGTGTGTTCTTGGCTGTGAAGCTCTTCTGCGAGTCTCTAGACTGGAAAATGGGAACAAGAATCTTTGGGAGTCAGTTAGGCATCTTTACTACAGATAGCTCTGAAGACTGATAAGAACTGAAGCCCATTATATTGACTAACTATATCCTACTAACCATTTAAACAACTATAAGCTGCCATATGGTAGGTAATATGTGGAAGAGAAAAATTTACCAAGCATGGTGGCAGCCTTTAAAATTGTAAAGTATTTTCAGAGGTATCTAAGTAAAATAACTAAAACTTAATGAATTATTCACCTGTCTTTCCAATCCCTGATGCTTGGTACCACAGAAACATGTGTTTATGAGTAGCTCATTTAATCAAGTTACTTTTTCCAATTTTTTCAAGTTTTCATGGTCTCTCTACAAACTGGGACAATTCTATTTTGACTAAAATTGATTTATTGATTTTGTTATGCCATTAGTAGCTTATTTATTTATGATAAATGATGGCCAAGCATCTGGTATGTGAATTTTACATCAGAGTTAGGTTTCATAAATTACTGCAGTCTAGTTTTCTTATTCCCAGTTCAGTGTCCCAAGGGCATCCATTTAATCCTGAGAAAGGATTATTGAGGAGGCTAATTTTATTATATCATGAGAAAACATAATTTTAATTAGTCACAGGTAATTTTACCCCAATTCTACCCTTTAATTCAATTTTTACTGAATTGAATGTTTTTTTTTTCTTTCAAATCTCCTTTATGTTTTCACAGAGCACTTTGGTTGTCATATTTTTTGGACTGAATTCTGTTTAAAAGGGGTCACTGCATAGGTCAGATTTGGTTTATAAAATTTAAAAGCTGTCTAGCAAGCAATTAGCAAAGGAACTCTTAAAAGACTGTAATCCGTAGATATAAGCAAACATCTGCATTCTCCACATGCCAAGCCTATATATTTCTGAGAAGAAAAGTTACACTTCTAATGATGCACATGTAACATTTTCTTCTTTTAAATGAGCAAAGTCTATTATGAGTTCTCAAATAATAAAACAATAACTAATACCGGGCCTGCCAATGAAGACACTAACACAGTCTATGGAGGCTACTACATGAGGAGCCTGGATAATTGAATACCATAGTTACTTTAAAAATCTTAAAATTAGTCTACCAAAATTCCAGCCTCCCCCCTACCTACACAAGAGCTCCTAATAAGGAGTGAAATGAGCACTTTTAAATTGCACCTCCTTCCCTTGGCTTGAATATGTCCCCCAAAGTTTATGTTTTGGAAACTTAATCCTCAATGCAACAGTGTTGAGAGGTGGAATTTTTCAGATGCCTTTAGACCTTAAAGACTTTGTCCTCATAAGTCGATTAGTACTGTTATTGCAGGAGTGAGTTCTATTCACAAGGAGATTTATCATAAAAGTAAGTCTGATCCTCCCTTGCTTGTAGTTGTACCTTTTGACCTTCCACCATCTGGTGTGAGATAATATAACACATAGGCACTCACTTGATGCACTCAGTTGAATTTTGAGAAATAAAATAAAATCCTGTTCTTTATATATTGCTCTGAAGGTGTTTCCTTTGAGCAATAGGCAACACATCAATATTACAAATTACTTGGTCTGTGGTACAGTAGTCTGTGGAGGATTGATTCCTAGACCCCTTAGAGATCACCTAAAACCAGAGATAGTACAGATGTTATATATACTGTAACAGACTAACAACTAATAAAAATAGAAAAAGATAGCAATAGACTATAATAAAAGTTACATGAATGTGCTTTCACATTCTTACTATATTCCAGTGTTACATAATATCCATAAAAGTGGTTTTTATTTATATAGATTAAATGGAGCTAAAGCCACTTGGGAAAACAATGCTCCCCCAAGAACTATAGACTATCTAACAAATCCCCCAGTATCATATGTAAGAAGCTCCTTTAGAGTTGCTGGTCTGGTGAATTTCAGAGATTTGCCAAACAATAAAGAGTACTTCTGTTTTCCTTGGTTGCCTCCCAGAGGTCAAAGTTAAGTTCCTATTGCTGAAGATCCCATACACTTCAGATACAGGGCTCAGAGGATTCAAGATGGATCTGACCTAAAAGCCTCCTTCCTTGCAACTAGTTCTTATAGTACCATAAAGTACAGCCTTCTAACTGGAGACATTGGATAATGACTACCAGAAGAGACAGGTTAAGTGATGCTTAAATACCTTTAGTCCAATGTAAATGGGAAACTTTATACAGCAGAAAAGAAACAGTCCAGAGCCCATCATGAAGGGATTAATATAGTTTGAGTAATTTCCCTTCCCAGTGAGGGTAATCAGTCATCAAAAAGCCTAGGAAAGTTAAAACATACACTCTCTATAACAGACATCTGAAAGAGTCAGGAGGAGGGAGCAAATATTCCATGTGGTAGCAGAAGATGAAAGAGAGATGAGATGCTGGGAAACTCTCTCCTATGCACTGTACCAGAGTACTAGTGGCAAGCCATTGAAAGATTACTAGAGGATTCTGGAAGATGATCAGAAACAGCATCTGTGAGAGCAGGACTTGGGGGAGGGCAACAAATGCAGAGTTGAGAGAAAGAGCAACTTTATCTCTGGGACATACTTTAACCAATAGGAAAGCCAGCTGTGATGGTAAACCCAGTCTAGCTACACTAAGCAATGTGTGTGGTGCAGAATCCCACCAATAAATGACTTGAAAAACTCTAAATACATGGCATAGTTAGAGCAATAAAGATATAGTTTATACTACAGAAAATCTGAAAGTGAATTTAACCATGGAAGAGAAAGTTAGACAATAGTATAGACAGGTATTTTTTTAAAAAAATAAAGAAGAAAGAAAGAACTGGGAAATATGAAACTGCAATATTCACAATACTCAAAATTCTTCTTCCCCACATTGTCTAGAGGAGGTAATGCTCAGATAGCTATCCCTGAGAATGGTGGAAGACCTCAAGACTGAATATACCAGCAGAAGACATTCCATAGACACAGCTCCAGAAGAAGTGTAAGGGAGCCTAAAGATGAAAAATCCACAACAGTCATAAACTCAGCTACCATGTCCCACCCTTACTATTATCCTCCAAAACAAGAAAAGAATTCAGAAGAAATATATGCAGTTTCTGCATAATAACAACAGAGAACATACTATGCAGAATGTAGAGCTGGTAGCAGAAGTGTGGCAAAGGAGACCGAAGAGAGTCCAAAAACTCCCTATGTCCATATCAGGGCGAAGCTATACAGATCACAGGAAATTTGAAAATGAACTTGATACAGTATTATTCTGGTAGTCAAAACTAAGGTATAGGCAGGCTTTTGACCTTTTGTGCATCTACAGGCTTTTTCTGTGGATGTGCTTAACACTTGGAACTGGTGGCTGGCTCAGAAGGCTATGTCACCGGTTCCTGCAGCTGTTGCTTGCCTTTCTGTGAGAACCTACCTCACACTCACGGGCACCAGCCTGTCTGAAAGACATGTCCATCTTTGTCCAGCTCAGGCCCTAAGTTTGAATATACGTACCACTCATTGGATACAAGTCATAGTTGGACTTGCTTTGGACCACCAGCTCCCAAATAATGACATGGAGACTTTTTATTATTTGTGAAAACTTGTCCTTAGCTTAGAATTGTTCCCAAGTAGCTCTTAAAACTTAAATTAGCCCATTTATCTACCTTCTGCCAGGTGACTTGTTACCTTTCCTCAATACCATATGTCTAACTTCCTCTACATCTAGCTGGTGAATCTCCCACCTAAGATTTCTTTTCAGAGTTTCTATCTCTTCCTGGAAGTCCCCCCTATCCTCTCCTACCTGGCTATTGGCCATTCAACTCTTTATTAAACCAATCATAATGTGCCTTGAGCAGGTAAGGTAAAAACAGAGACATCTTCACACAGTGTACAAAAAAAGATTATGCCAACAGAGTTAAGTCGAATGGAGTTAAGTCCTATTTTCAGGGAGATTAACAATTTAAAAAATGGAATAGAGTAGTGACCTCGGGACAAAATCCTACCCAGCTAAGCTTCCAACTTGTGAAAAGGAATTAAAGAAAAGCTTATAGCTGGATGTGGTGGTACATGCTGTTAATCCAAGCACTCCAGAGGCAGAGGCTGCTGGATCTTAGAGTTTTAAGCCAACCTGATCTACAGAGAATGTTTTATAACAGTCAAGCTTAACCAATGAAGATAGAAAACAGAAAGCTAGTGAAGGTGTAATTGAACATAGGGACCATGTCCCAGCCCCAGCAAGCAGAACTTGGCAGCTTCAGCCATGTAGTTTTTATGGCTTTAGAGGTTAGGATAGAAGAAATGGGTCATGAGATTTGCCTGTGTGACTAAGGAAAGCTGCTAGAGACCAGGCATGTGTTTGGTGTCCCTAAATGGAGGCCTAGAAAGGCTATTGTGTGAAGCTGTGAAGTTAAAGCCTAGATTGTTTTGGAGACCTCAAGATGTTAGAGATGCCAGAGCTGTGGAATACCTGCCAAGAAAAGCTGCTAAAAAACAAGTAGAACCAACCAAAGAGAAGGAAGTGTGTTACATTCAACATAGCTGAAAGGAATTGGAAATATGAAGAGCACTTTTTCATCAAACGTGGGAATGCAGAGTTTGGAATTTGCCTAACTGGTGTTTGTTCTTGTTTTGGTCCAATATTTCCTTTCTATGTTCCTTTTCCTAAGTTTTGTAATGATAATGTAGATCCTATGCAATTATATGTTGGAAGCAATATATTTTGATTGTACAGGAGTTTACAATTAAGAGATTTCAAGAATCTCAGAAGAGACATTAAACTTTGGACTTTAAAACATTGTTGATACTGTGATAAACTATGGGAACTTACAAAGTTGGACTAAAAGCATTTTGCATTATGATATAGTTACAAGTTTAGGGAGACCAGGGAGTAGAATGTGATAGTTTGAATATAATTGGCCTCCATATGCTCATAGGGAGTGGCAGGATTACAGGTATGGCTTTGTTGGAGTAAGTATAGCCTTATTGGAGAAAGTGTGTCACAGCAGGGTTGGCTTTGAGGTCTCATATATGCTCAAACTACACCCACTGTCTCAGTTGACTTCCTGTTGCCTGTAAGATCTGGGATTCTCAGCTACTTCTCCAACACCATGCCTGCCTGTATATCACCATGTCTCACTATGATGATAATAGATTGAACCTCTGAATTGTAACTGAGCCACTACAATTAAATGTTTTCCTTTATAAGAGTTGTCATGGTCATGGCATCTCTTTATAATAGAAACCCTAACTGAGGCAAACATACTTTGTATTTCATGTTGCTTCTTATTGGTACTTATATATTATATACATGTTTATGTATATATGTAATTGAAAATTTTACACATGCATGCAATGTGTTTTAATCAAGTCTCAACCTTCCATGACTTCTGTTCTAATTCCTCCCCCCATAAACTGAGTAACATCTCCTCCTAAATTCATATTTTTTAAAAAAAAAAAACCCACTAAATATACTCAGAACTGTCAGTATGTGCATAAATGTAGGACCAGCCAATGGGTAGCTTATCAGGAGTCAAAGCCTCAGAGAAAACTGACTCTCCCTCTCAAAGCATCCATCAGTTGCTAGTAGCTCCTCATCTAGGTTTGGGACTATTTGTCTCTCAATTGTCTTGTACCAGTACTTTGTCGGACTTGATTGTGAGAGGGCCTTGAGCATATTGTCACAACTTCCGGAAGTTTGTATGTGCAACTGTCCTTTTGTTCTCTGAAAACACTGGTTTATTGCAATTATCCAGCACTTTTGACTTTTAAAAACTTTTTTCCCCTTTTCTACAATGATTTCTGAGCTTGGCAAGGGGGGCTATGATATAAAGGTTCCTTTTAAGACTAAGCATTCGTCAATTGTTAAGATATGGATCTCTGTGTTACCATATACTGATAAAAGTTTCTAATGAGAAATGAGATACGCACAGTAATCTGTGAGCATGTGATATTATTAGAAATCAGTTTAATATTACATCTATTTAACAGAATAATACTAATAAATTATCCCCTGAGGCCATAACCTCTTTAGTCACAGGTTCTTGGCCCCAATAATGGTTTTAGGCATGAGTTCTTTTATAGAGTGAACCCTAAGTCCAATCAGAAAATGGTAGATTATTCTCTTAACATTGAGGCCACTATTGCACCTGACACTTGCACATCCTGTCTTTATTGTGGCACAAGGTGCACAGTTGGGTAAGACTGATGATTATGTTTTTCCTCCTGAAGAGTTCAGAGCACCGTCCAGTACTATGGAAACTAGAAAGGAGGAGTAAGGTTTCCAAGTCAGTGACAGGCAGTTTGAGGTGTTTTGTTTTGGTGTTTAATTTCCATTGTTCTTAATATAGTGTAGCTACTAATCCAGTAAAGATATTCTCATGTTCTGTTGTCAGAATTTTCAGTAAGCTTAAAGTTTCTTTTACTGTATAGAAGCTTTTTCCTTTCCTATAATATAATTTGTGAATTCTTAGTGATATTTTCAATGATATTGGTATTCTCAAAATAAGAATAAATATACCATTTTTCCAAATTATTCCACTAATACACATATATCAAGAAGCCTCCATATCTTACCACAGAGACACACACATAGATATTTTACTGCTGCTATATTGACAAGATATATGAAATAGAATCAGCTTATATGTTCATCAAGAAATTAATGAGTAATAAAAATTTTATGCATCTGGTTGTTTGAATGAGAATGTCACCCCATAGGCTCATGTTTTTGAATAATTGGTCATTGGTACTACATAAATGTAATTTTGCTACTGTTGTGAATTGTAATGTAAATATCTGTGATTTTTGATGGTCTTGGGCAACCACTGTGAAAGGATCATTCAACTCTCCAAGAGGTCACAACACACACATTGAGAAACATTCTGTCTAGTTTTTTTCTGAGAGTCCAGTTATTCTATATCCTACTTTGCACTTCTTATTCTCCACTGCCTTAATTTTACAAAGCCTAGCAGGCATTAACTGATATGTCGTGATTTAATTTATTTCATTTTGTTGGTGAGACAAGGTACTTGGCTTAAACTTACCAAGAACTCATTAAATATCTTAACTAGGCTTGAACGCTCATTCCCCTTCTCCAGCCTCCTGAGTATTCATTGATTTACAGGCATGTGCCACCACACCCAGTTTTCATGATTTTAATTTGCATTAATATGATGATTTATGAATTTTAGTCATCTTATGTATTTTGTAGACAACATATAATTCATACTTTTTACAAATACTTTCAGTTATTCGTTCATTCTTCTATTACTATTGAACTTCAAGAGGTCTTTATATATAATGCCAAAATGCTTGAGAATATTTTCCCAAAGGATGTCATCTTACTGTTATATATGTGTGACTTGAGAATCATATAGAGTTGTTTTTCACATTTGTGTATGTTGGCATGCACATATTACAGCATACATGCACAGGTTAGGGTTAGGGTTAGAGTTAGGAACTGTGTATCTTCTGTGGAACTGTGTATCTTCTGGGGGTCTACCTAAGGTCATCAGATTTTATAGTAAGAATCCTTATATCTAAGTCATTTTTTCTACCAAAAATATTTATTTTTTTACATGTACTTGTGTATGATTGTATGCATGTGTTTGTGTAGGCATGTACCTGTGTGTGTAGAAGCCCGAAGAAAGCACTGAATTCTCCTGACTGGAGTTAAATGTGTTATATGAGTGCTGAGATAGAAACCCCAGTCTTCATGATTAGAATGGAAGTGCTTGTATCCGTTTAGCCATCCCAACAGCTCTGATTCATGCTTTCCAAATGTTTGATAAAGAGTGCTTTGGTGGTTGTATACATAATATGTATAAGCACATCCAGTAGCTTGAGATTTAGAAGACTGAGCAAGAGGGAACATCATTACCTACCTATTGAAGCTTAAACATCAAAGTTTATTTTTATGTCTTCAAACTACAACTGAAATCCTCTTGTCAGTCTTCAGATTATAGCTCAATTATTGATTGTCTCCAGCAAACCAACTAAAGGGCCTGGAATTTTCTCATCTCCATAATTTTATGAACATAGTCATCAATAAACAAATTCTCTCTCTCTCTCTCTCTCTCTCTCTCTCTCTCTCTCTCTCTCTCTCTAAATTATTTTTATCAGTTAATGAACTTTTGTAGTAGTTTTACATATGTACTGAAACTGAATGCAAAGTACAGAGTTCTCGTTCCCAAACTTCACAAACACCCTTGCTACCATCAAAATCATACTTGGTAAACCCATATAAAAACTTATAGTAAGAGTTTCTGGCTTGGCCTAGCCCTGAGGTCCTGAGGTCCAGACCACCCACAGATGCTTGATCCCAAATAATCACACAAAGTCATATTAATTGTATGCTATTTGGTCTATGGCTCAAGCTTATTGCTATCTAGTTCTTTCATCTTAACTCAACCCATTTCTACTAATATATGCTTTGTCATGTGGTTTGTGGCTTACCTGTACTTTTACATCTTGTTCTCTCCATGGTGGCAGCTCACAGTATCTCTGTCAGACTCTGGCCTCCTTCCCTTTTATCTATACTCAGATTTCCAGCCCACTTCTAAGATGCCTTACCATAGTCCAAAACAATTCCTTTATTTTTCAATGATAATTCACAGCATACAGAAAAACTTTTCACATGAAAAACTATCATTACCAACCATAATATAATTTAAATTAACCTTTACTCTTGGACTCTGTTGTACATTACATTGATCTTGCCTGGTATATCAAGACACCTATCCAGTATTAGAGAATTATTCAGAATAATGTCACTGCCATAAAGAGAATGGAGGGAATCACTGGAAAATTTAGATGGAGAGAGAGATGGAAATCATGTAAATAAATTTAATTATAAGAGGAACTGTAGGACCAAAAGTATAGCTCAGTGGTAGAGAACTTACCTAGCATGTACAAAGCCCTAGGTTTAATCATCAGAAAAAAGAAAACATAAGAAAAAGAAATGGCTACTCTATAGCACATGTGATTGGTGTGTTCAGTGAATCCAGATGTACAGGTGCACCCAAGCATACTGTAAGCAGGAACAATTATTTGATCTGCTTCTTTTCACATTAGACACCCCTAACTCCGGTGGACTAATTACACAGCTCTTATTGTTCAGTAGGCCCAAGCCTAAAGGCTTTTAGAATCATGTTAGATCTTCATTCCCTGAAATTCCAAGGAAAGTTGCTGGGCTTGGGAAATGAGAACAATAGTATACCTTGAAAAGCTTTTTAAAAGTACTCAAATGGGTGGGCAAGAAGCATCTATCTGAAACAAGGTTTATGTGAATTAGATGACCCATATTTCTCTCCACCTGTGCATTCAGTTGCCTCTACTCTGACTACATGTCATTGATTTCTGATGTGTTTATCTTATTACCAAAAAGGCACTAAAGGAAATTAGAGTCTGTCATTTCTTAAGCCTGCTCCAGAGGAGACATCTTATGGAAAGATATCCTTTCAACGCCATCTTTTAAATAACTAGCCATTTCTGAAAAGTCCCAGCTAGTTGCAATTTTGCCTGTCGTTCCTCCAGACTCTAAAAGCTTGAATTACAAGTATGCTTGGAAAGCTTTTCTTGAGACCCAATTCTGAAGTATTTTATTTGGCTTCCTTGGTTTCTGCTAACTCACTTTGTTTGCTGAGTTTCAATAGTCTAAAAGGAAATGCAGCCTAATGTATCTTACTCAGATCTCTGCCTTTGGTTACTTTGGGCTATTTCAAAGATGAGGTCTTCTTTCAATAATAGGATTTAAAAGTTTTTTTTTCCTATCACAGTAACATGAAATGAAAATGGAGTAGCATTTGTTAAAAGCTGTGTAAATGACAGAGCTAACTTCAAAGAGGGAACTCAAAGAAGTAAAGGGGGCTTCTGATTTTTGTGTAAGTTTACCTCTCAGCAGAAATTATTATCAAATTGGTGATTAACATGAAATTCTTAGTTTTGACCAGGTTATCAAAGAGTAAATAACTAACTCATTTCCTCTTTAATATATACAATCAAACCTGTTTCTTCTCCACTTATTCCATGAAGACAGCAAAAGTATCTCATGCTTGCATGTTTCTTCTTTTGGGGGTATTAAGAAAAGATTTATTCTCTATGCCATTGAATCAGAAAAAAAGAAAAAGAATAATGGAAGCAAATTGAACCCAAGATTTTGTCTGTGTTAAGGACTGTGAATATTGGTGAGTCCTGACTATGAATGGAGAAGCAATTGCTAAGGGCAGAGGAAGGGGTAAACATCAGATGAGCTAGGTCCGAGGACTCAGCTATAAAAATATACCACACATCGATACACAAAAGTTGCACAAAGTGGAGGTGTCACTGGAAAGCTAAAGACTATCTGCAAAATACTCTTCTAGGCTGTTTAGATATTGCAAAAAAAAAAAAAAAGATAACCCCTCCTCCCACGGCCTTAGAAAGTAGATTCTAACTGCCATTTAGATGTTATTTCCTATCACATTTCTCCCCTTAGTTCTTTGCTCTTGGCATTTCTTCTTCCCTCTAATTGCCACAATTCCAGTTTCTTTGCTTCTCTCTGGTCCTGACTATAACAATTTTCTTAATTATCTTCCTCCTATTCAGGCTAACAATCCTGAATGCTTCCCTTCCTAAATGTCAGCAAACTAATATTTCTGGAACACATCTCTAAGCAGGTTACTAATCTTCTACACCAAATCTTTCAATAGTTTCCAGTGATTATGAACTAATACTAAAACACACAGGTCATTATGACCATTTGCAATGTGGTCAAATTATGTTTTCAGCCTTGTCCTACCCCACTGACCTATACTGCCATCACATTTGAGCCATTCAGTGTTTTCTCAAACGATGCCTCTACCTGTCTTACTCACTTTGGCTTGATTCTATTCTTCCTACAATTTCAAACATCTAATTCTTTCCTAAAATTTAAGGTCCAGTTAGCAAAAAAAAGAACTAAACACAGAAAATATGTATAAACTGTCCCCTTCTCAGGAATATATTTCTCTACTTCAAAGATCAATAGGCTCAGCCACTCTTACTTTTCTCTATATTTCTCCCAGATAAATCCCTGTTTATGGTTTAGAATCTCCTAGAATGTAGATAGACTTAGTTTATAACAGTCTGGCTGTGGGGGAAGGCTCAGAAGCTCTTACACAGGACCCACTTTTCATCCCCAGCATCCACATAACAGGTAACAACTTTCTCTAAGTTCAACACCTTCTTCTGGCCTCCATGTATAGTGCAAACATATACAATGCACAGACATACATGCAGGCAAAACACCCATGCACATAAAATAATTTTTTAATCTTAAAAAATATAAACTAAAAAATGTTATCCTAGCTTACCCCCATTTATCAGTACCTCTGTCCCAGTAAAGATATTTTAGATTCTACTTTTCTCTCTGTCCTTATCTGCCACATGTGGTGTCATGGTGTGAATATTTTTGTAGCTGTCCATCCATATACATAAATTTTACCCTTCAGAGTGAGAGATTGTTTTAAGAGGTTAGGTCTTTGGAAGTAGCCCAGGGACGGACTCTCAGGAAAAGATTGAATGCCTTTTAGATGAGCCACTAACTCTTGTCATGTAAAAATACAGTAATAAAATGCCATCCTAGAAAAAGTAGGCCCTTACCACACACTGCCAACACCTTGACCTTGGATTCCTCAGCCTCCAGGTTGTTTAAAAATACATTCATCATATTTTTGTAGAAATTACTCAGTGGTACTTTAATTACAATATCCTAAATGTATTTTAAGATATGATCTCTTGGGAGAAGAGAGTATATGAGCAAAGGGATCTGGATCACAAGGAAGATACCCACAGGGATGGCTGATCTGAGCTATTGGGAGCTCACTGAATCAGAAACAACCACTGAGGAACCTTCAGGGAAAGGAACTAAACCCTCCAAAGGTAGATGACTGTAAATGATGTGGGCAGTTTGTGGAGCCTCTTGCAGTAGTCTAAGACTATGTTCCTGGTGCATGAACTGACATTTTGGAGCCCATTCCCCACAGAGGAACAGTTAACTCAGCTTTAATACTAGGGGGAAGCACTAGGACTTACCTCAAATGGATATGCCAGACTTAACTGACCCACCTTGAGACTTCTTGCCCACTTTGGGAAATAGATGAGGGGATGGGGTTGTGGGAGACTGAGAGAAGACTGGGAAGAGGAGAGAAAGGGTGAGCAGTTGTGGGTATGGGAAAAATTTAAATAGAAAAGATATAATATCTTTGAGTTTTCCTATATTACCAAGAGCAAAAATGACAAAGATAGTCTTCATTTCATCTGCTAAATCTAACATGTTCCCTCCTCCCCTGGATTCCTTGTTTGGATAGTTATCAAAACCATTCAATTCAAAGAATTTGGTTGGTTCTGCATGAAGAAGGTAGCAGTAGTGTGGGAATAAAGCAGACCCACAACACCAAAATATTCAAACTTCAGTACCCTCCCTCCACCAGTCTCGCTTTACAAATTTCCCCAGGCTTCCCCAAATCAAGAAAGCTGTTTGATCCACAGCATTATCTCAATACTTGTGTCAGCAATAGATGTGTGACCTCAGAAAAGTGTTAAGTCCCAGAGAGGGGAGGTAAGTAGTCAGCAAGGAAAGAAGTGATGCTGGGGAGAATCTTGCAGCCTGACTGACTAGTACCAAAGCACTGCTTTATTTATGCAAAGTTTTAGTAAGCAGTGTAGATTCATGTTGTTCCAAAACATGGATCATGTCATTTTTAGTTTGGGACATGTGTTTTACTTCCTCCTGCTCATCAGTGATAAACCATGACAAAACACATTTATCTTTTCCAATCATTTTCTCTCAAGTTTTGACATCATTGATAAACAGAGTTATCATTTTAATCATTAACTCCATAACCATGTTCTCAGGCTAATAGCCCTGGTTGTTTCAAAGATACCAGAACAAAACAAGATTTCCAAGCCAGCCAGGGCAGATTTCTCAAGAAGTGTATTACTTTTTTTTTAAGTATACCATTTTAATAATAGTAATTTCTAGTGACATTTTCATTACCAGACCTCACTTACAGTTTCCTATAGAAAGTTGTTTGTTTTTTTTAATAGTTCACTAATGAGTGAGTCTATCCCATTTCTCCTTCTGGGATTGTTTTACCTCGCTCAGGAGGATATTCTCCAAATCCATCCATTTGCCTGCAAATTTTAGAATATCATTTTTTCTTACTGCTGAGTAGTACTCCATTGTGTGGATGTACCACTGTTTGTTAATCCATTCTTCAATTGAGGGACATCTAGGTTGTTTCCAGGTTCTTGCTATTACAAATAATGCTACTATGAACATAGTTGAGCTAATGCCTTTGGGGTGCAAATGTGCATCTTTAAGGTATATGCCTAAACATGGTATTGCTGGATCCTTAGGGAGATTGATTCCTAGTTTTCTAAGAAACCACCATATTGCATTCCAGAGTGGCTGAACAAGCTTACACTCCCACCAACAATGGAGGAATGTTTTCCTCATTCCCCATTCTCTCCAGTTTAGGCTATCATCTGTGTTTTTAATCTTAGTCATTCTGACAGATGTGTAAGGTGATATCTCAAAGGTGTTTTGGATTTGCATTTCTCTGATGGCTAAAGATGTTGAGTATTTTGTCAAGTGTCTTTCAGCCATTTGTAATTGTGCTGAGAATTGTCTTTTTAGTTCTGAACCCCATTTATTGGGTTATTAAGGGTTATGGGCTCTAGTTTCTTGAGTTCTCTATATATTTTAGAAATGAATCCTCTGTCACTTGTAGGGTTAATAAATCTTTTCCCATTCTATAGGCTGTCATTTAGTCTTACTGACTGTATGCTTGGCCTTACAGACTGTAGCTTCTCAGTTTCAGGAGGTCCCACTGAATCATTGTTGTTCTTAATGTCTGTGCTACTGGTGTTATATTTAAGAAGTGGCCACCTGTGCCAATACGTTGGAGGGTATTTCCCACTTTCTTTTCTATCAATTTGAGGTCTTTGATCCACTTGGATTTGAGATTTGTGCAAGGTGATAATTTCCATTTTTCTACACACTACCATCCAAATAGGCCAACACCATTTGTTGAAGATACTGTCTTTCTTCCATTGCATATTTTTGGCCTCTTAGTCAAAAATCAGGTGTTCATAGGTGTGTGGGTGAATGTCAAGATCTTCAATTCGATTCCATTGATCCACAAGTCTGTTTTTAAGCCAGTACCAAGCTGTTTTTGTTACTGTAGCTCTATAGTATAATTTGAAGTCAGGGATAGTGATGCCTCCTGAAGTTCTTTTGTTGAGCAAATTTGTTTTGGCAATCCTGGTTTTCCTGTTATTCCAAATGAAATTGAGTATTGTTCTTTCAAGGTCTGTAAAAAATTGTGTTGAGATTTTGATGGGAATTGCATTGAATCTGTAGAGTGCTTTTGGTAATAAGATTTCCATTTTTACTATGTTGATCCTACCAATCCAGGAACATGAGAGATCTTTCCATTTTCAAATATCCTCTTCAAATTCTTTCTTCAGTGACTTAAAATTTTTGTCAAATAGATCTGTTACTTCTTTGGTTATAGTTACTCCACGGTATTTAATGCTATTTGCAGCTATTATAAAGGGTGATATTTTCAATTATTTCTTTTTCAGCCTTTTTATCTTTAGTGTACAGGAAGTCTGCTAATTTCTTTCAGTTAATCTTGTATCCTGCTACATTGCTGAAGGTGTTTATCAGCTGTAGAAATTCCCTCGTAGAATTTTGTGGGTCACTTATTATACAAACATATCATCTGCAAATAGAGATAGTTTGACTTCTTCTTTTCCAATTTGTATTGCCTTAATCTCCTGTCATTCTCTTATTGCTTTAGCTAAAACTTCTAGAACTATGTTGAATAGATAAGGGGAGAAGGGACAGCCTTGTCTAGTTCCTGATTTTAGTGAGATTGCTTTGAGTTTTACTCCATTTACTTTGATGTTGGCTGTCGGCTTTTTGTAAATCACCTTTATTATATTTAGATATTTTCCCTGTATTCCTGATCACTCCAGGACTTTTATCATAAAGGAGTGTTTAATTTTGTCAAAGGCCTTTTCAGCTTCTAAGGAGATGATCATGTGTTTTTTCCTTCAATTTGTTTATATGATGAATGACATTTACAGTTTTCTGGATGTTGAACAATCCCTGCATTTCTGGGATGAAGCCTACTTGATCATGGTGAATAACTTTTTTTTAATATGTTGTTGTATTCAATTTGCCAGAATTTTGCTGAGAATTTTTGCATCAATGTTCATGAGAGAAATTGGTCTGTAATTCTCCTTCTTTGTTGTGTCTTTGAGTGGTTTGGGTATCAGGGTTATTGTGGCCTCATAAAAAGAGTTTGGCAATATTCCTTCAGTTTCTACTGTATGGAACGGTTTGAGGAGTATTGGTATTAGCTCTTCTTTGAATGTCTGGTAGAACTCTGCACTGAAACCATCTGGGTGTGGGCTTTTTCTATTTGGGACACTTTTAATGAGAGCTTCAATTTCCTTTGGTGTTATAGGACTGTTTAGGTCTTTAATCTGATCTTGATTTAATTTTGATAAATGGTACCTATCCAAAAAGCTGTTCATTTCTTCTAGATCTTCCATTCTTGTGGAGTATAGATTTTCAAAGTATGGCCTGATAATTTTCTGGATTTCCTGGGAGGTCTATTGTTATGTCCCCCTTTTCATTTCTGATTTTGTTAATTTGGGGACACTCTCTCTGCTTTTTGGTTAGTTTGGATAAGGGTTTATCTATCTTGTTGACTTTCTCAAAGACCAACTCTTTGATTCATTGATTTTTTTTTGTATTTTCTTTTTGTTTCAATTGTATTGATTTCAGCTCTAAGTTTTATTATTTCCTGCTGTCTACTCCTTCTAGGTGAGTTTGTTGCTAATTATTCTAGAACTTTCAGCTGTGCTGATAGTTCTCCTGTGTGGGATTTCTCTAGTCTTTTCATGTAGGCATCTATTGTGTCCTATAAGTTTGAGCATGTCGGGATTCATTTTTGATAAATTCTAGGAAGTCTTTGATTTCTTCCTTAATTTCTTACTTGACCCAGAGGTAGTTCAGTTAAGTGATGTTTCGTTTCCATGAGTTGGTAGGCTTTCTGTGATATTTTGATATTATTGAACTCTACCTTTAGACTATAGTGGTATGATATGATACAAGGGGTTATTTCTATATTTTTTATCTATTAATATTTGCTTTATGAACAATTATGTGGTCAATTTTAGATAAAGTTCCATGAGGAGCTGAGAAATATGTATTTTCCTTTGTGCTTGGGTGGAAGCTTCTGTAAAAACCTATTAAGTCCATTTGCACCATAACCTCTGTTAGACCCCTTATTTCTCTGTTGAGTCTCTGTCTGGTTGACCTATCCAAGGGTGAAAATGGGGTATTGATGTCTCCCAGTATTAGAGTGTGACATTTGTTGTGGGTTGTAAGCTTTAGTAGGGTTTCTTTTACATATGAAGGTGTCTTTATATTAGGGGCATAAATATTCAGGATTGAGATCTCATCTTGATCAATTTTTCCTAAGATAAATAAATAATGTCCATCCTGGTCTCTTTTGATTGATTTTAGATTGAAGTCCACTTTATTAGATATTAGGATGGCAACAACAGCTTGTTTCTTGGGGCCATTTGACTAGAAAATCTTTTTCCCAACCCTTTACTCTGAGCCTGTGTCTGTCTTTAAAGTTGAGGTATGTTTATTGTATGCAGCAAAAGGATGGCTTCTGTTTTTGTATCCATTGTGTTAGGGTGTGTCTTTTTATAGGTGAATTGAGTCCATTGATATTAAAGGATATTAATGACCACTGATTATTATTTCCTGTTATTTTTGGTGGTAGCTTGTGTGTATTTCCTTTCTTTGGGCTTTTCTTCTGTGAGATTATTGATTGTTTTTTGTTTCATAGGTGTATCTGGGATCCTTAGGTTGTAGTTTTTCCTCCAGTGCTTTCTGTAGGACCAGATTTGTGGATAGATATTTTTTAAATCTGATTTTGTCATGAAATACCTTGTTTACTCTATTTATGGTGATTGATAGTTTTGCTGGACATGGTAGTCTGGGTTGGTAGCCATGTTGTTTTCGTGTCTTTACAACTTCTGACTAGGACTTTCATACTTTCATTGCTTCTATTGAATAGTCTGGTGTTATTCTGATGGATCTGCCTTTATAGGTAAGTTGGCCCATTTCTTTTGCAGCTCTTAAAATTTTTTCTTTGTTCTGTATGTTTAGTGGCTTGATTATTGTGTGGCAAGCAGACTTTTTTAGGAGGTTAAATCTATTTGGTGTTCTGTAAGCTTCTTGTATCTTTATAGGCATTTCCTTTTTTAGAATGGGAAAGTTTTCTTCTATGATTTTATTGAATACATTATCTGTGCCATTCAGCTGAAATTCTTTTCCTTCTTCTATTCCTATTATTCTTAGGTTTAGCCTTTTCATGGTGTCCCAAATTTCCTGAACGTTTTGTGTTATGGCTTTTTTGGTTTTGGTATTTTCTTTGACTGATTTATTTATTTCTGCTATTGAATCTTGCACTCCAGAGATTCTTTCTTCCATCTCTTGGATTCTATTGTTTATGCTTGTATCTGTAGTTCCATCTCTTTTCTTCAGATTTTCTACTTTTTTTTCTTTGCCTCATTTTGTGCCTTCTTTATTGCTTCTATTTCAATTTTTAGTTCCTGGAATTGTTTCTTTTTTGGTTTTTCTTTTCTTGGTTTTCTTTGTTTTCTTTCAAGGATTTGTTCATCTCTTCCAATTCTTTGTATTTTCTTCTATTTCTTTAAGGGAATATTTCATATCCTCTTTTAAGGCTTCTATAATCTTCATAAAGGTGGTTTTTATGTTGTTTCCTTCTGTTTCCTCTTCATTGCTCTGTTCAGGTTTTAGTGTTGTAGAACCACCAGTTTCTTCTGATGTTGTCTTGTTGTTCTTTATATTGATATATATATATGTGTATATATATATATATATATATATATATATATTCTTGCACTGGCATCTACCCATTGCTTCAGTGGTTCACTCTTAGCTCCTAATCAGTTGTGGCTAGAGGGCTTGTGTGTCTCCTGTCTGCTCTGAATATGGGGTCTACATGATCACTGACTCTGCTCTGTGTTTTAAAGGCGTCCATCTGTCTATGATGATACAGCTCACCCTGGAGGCGGGGCCAGGTATGGGAGGTTTCCCCTGCTATGTGACTGTAGGGATTGCTGGGGAAGGTCCCTCCCAGCTTTAGCCTAGGGCCTGACTGCTGGGCAAGAGCATGAAGTCAGAGCCATTTGTGTGACCCCTGGCCTTGAAGAGGAATTTTCCGGGAGTCCCAGGAGCTAGAATCTGCTCACCTCTGAGTCTGCTCTTTACACAGGTCTGCGTTTTGAAGGCATCTGTCTGTCTATCATCTCATTCTTTTATTATCATTTTACTCCATTCTTTACTCATCCGTATAAGTTTCTGTGTAGGGCAGAGGTAAGTTCAGTTAATCTAACTTTGTTGCTGTATATGCCACATAGTCAACTGAGTGTATAGTGAGAAGAGGCTTGTAATCTGATCTGTGGCCAACTCCTCTAGCCCATCAAATGGTTTTTTAGTCTATAAATTTTTGTGATTCATTTTTTATTTAAAAGTTCTTTTCATTTTACATACCAACCACAGTTCCTTCCCCTCTTCTTGCTCACCTCCAGGTTCCCTACCCCACCTTTCCCATCCACTCCTCAGAGAGGGTAAGGTCTCCCATGGAAAGTCAACCAAGTCTGGCAAATCAAATTGAGGCAGGACTAAGCCTTTCCCCCATGTATCAAGGCTGAGCAAAGTATACCTCTATAGGGAATAAAAGAAAAAAAGGGAAAATGCTATAGGATTATGTTCTTGTACATTGTAAATATATGTCCCTCCTACAGGTTTCATAAAACACTGAAGGCAGAGAGAAAGTATGGGAGAGCCTACCAGACTAAGAAAATTCTGGAAAGAGAAAGAGTAGAGCAGAGATGCCAGGCAGATGCAGAGGAAAGAAGACAAAAATTCTGCTCTGAGAAAAGAAAGGTACTAAGCCACGTGGCTAATCATGAGTTAGTTTAAGAGTAAGATTTAGCAAGCAATATGCCTGAGCCATAGGTCAAACAGAATGTAATTAATATAAGGTTTTGTGTGATTATTTGGGACTGCTGCTCCAGATCTCAAGGCTAGGCTGGGTCAGAACCTTATTATAGGCTCCAAAAAGCCAGTTCATACACTAGGAATAAATTGTGGTCCTGATACCAGAGGCTCCACAAACTGCCCAAGCCACACATCTGTCATCCACATTCAGAGGTTCTAGATTGGTCCCATATAAGTTCCCCAGCTATCCTTCCAGACTCAGTGAGTCCCCAGTAGCTTGAGTTAGCTGTCTCCATGGGTTTCCCCATCATGATCTTGACCCACCATTTTGCTCAAATAATCTCTCCTTCCTCTCTTTGACTGGACTGGGAGTTCAGCCCAGTGCTTAGCTGTGGATCTCTGCATCTGTTTCCATCAGTTGCTGGATGAAGGTTCTATGATGACAATTTAGGGTGATCATCAATTTGATTACATGAGAAGGCCAATTTAGACATCCTCTCTACGACTGCTTGGACATTTAGCTGGGATCACCTTTGCGGATTCCAGGGTTCTCCCTAATCCCAAAAATGGTTCCCTCTATTAAGATATCTCTTTCTTTGCTATCATTCTCTGTCCCTCCCACAACTCAACCATCCTGTCTCCTGTTCTCGTCCCAGCTCACCTTCTGCCCTCCCCCCACCATTCTCCTAATTTACTTGAATTTCTTATCTAGTTCCCCTTCCCAGGGGATCCATAGTTGTCATTCTTTGTGTTCTCTTTGTTTTTATTTAAAAGGGGTCTTTTTCCATATCTAACTCTAATTCTCCTCCCTTACCTCCCCCCAGTCCCTCCCAGTCCTCCTCAGCTCCCCCCACCTCATTCTCTATCCATTCTCCAGGGAGGATAAGGACTCCCAAGGTTGGTCAGTTCAGTCTGGCATATCCAGTTGAGATAGGTCAGAGTCCCTCATCCCAGTATTAAGGCTGGGTTAGGTGTTCCTCTGTAGGGAATGGGCTCCAAGATGTTAGTTTATGCACCAGGAACATAGTCTGATCCTACTGCAAGAGGCTCCACAAACTGCCCGCAACATTTGACAATCGTCTACCTTTAGAAGGTTTAGTTCTTTTCCCTGGAGGTTCCTCAGTGATTGTTTTTGATTCACTGAGCTCCCAATAGCTCAGGCTAGCAGTCTCTGTGGGTCTCTCATCATGATCCTGATCCCTTTGTTCACATAATCTCCTCTCTCTCTCTCTCTCTCTCTCTCTCTCTCTCTCTCTCTCTCTCCCTCTCCCCCCCCCCCCTCAGCTGGACCAAGAACTCGACCTGGTGCTTTGTTATGGATCTCTGCTTCTGCCTCTATCCATTGCTAGATAAAGGTTCTATAATGACAATTAGGGTGGTCATTCATTTGATTATAAGGGAGGTCCTATTCAGACACCTTCTTTACTATTGCTCAGAGTCCTAACCAGAGACATCTTCGTTTCCTAGCTTCTCTGGGGTTGTGGATTATAGCCTGGTTATACTTTGCCTTATGTCTAATATTAGACTCTACCAACATCTCCAACTAAAGACAAGGAAGTATAGAAACACAAACCAACAATACAATTGTGTGTGTGTGTGTGTGTGTGTGTGTGCGCGCGCGCGCGCGCGCGCCAATAACAGCACTGCTTCAACTTAAAGTTGTCACATTAGTGGTTGTTTACTAAGGTGAAGATATTCTTTTTAGGGGGCTGGAAAAAATTTTGCCAAAGAGAGGAGTGAGAGCTAATTTGACATATGACTTAATGGCAGAAATATGCAGCATCAATGGGAATGTGTTGTCTACTTAACATTAATATATTTTTCTTAGTTTGATGACAAATGTTGGTGAGTGGAAAATACATCAAAATATGTGCTTGAACTACAGAACACAAGTCCTAATTTAACTTTAAACATTTAAAATAAACAGTTTTTGAAGTTCAGAGAAACAACATTGTTTTTGCAATCCCCACCTAATATTCTACATTACAGCCTAAAGTCTAATGCCATAAATAAACTTTTTGATATAAAAACATAGAAAAGAAATATTGAGACATTCTTTACTCTTCACTGGAGAGTTCATTTGGAGATCCCAAATAAGCTGTAGTGGAGACCTAGGTTTCTGTAAGTCCTTACAATATTGCTAAAATAATTGCTGGGAGTGTTTGTGTTTTGTCTTGTCTTGTTTTTTAAGTTGGTAGGGAGGGAAAAGGATATGGGCATTGAGTTCTTGTCTTAGATAACTTGTCTAGTCAACTAATGCTAAATTTCAGTGTGTGTGTGTGTGTGTGTGTGTGTGTGTGTGTGTGTGTGTGTGTGTTGAAGGGTCTGAATGTACTCTAATTACTGAATCCTGTAAATTAAAAGGAGATACAAAAGAAAAAAAAGTTTTGTCCTTCCTGAAGTAGGGGTATTTTACTGTCCTACTGATTCAGTCTTCTCTTCCTCTGGGACAGTTGTAACTTTTCTTTCAGATTCTTCCAGCAGAATCACGGCTTCATTTAGTGTGCTCCAGACTCTAGCACCCACAAAAGAATAGTTGGAAAGCAATGATACTTTAGTAAATAAAGGAGCATTCCATTTGTAGTTTTCATTACTTGTTAAGTTGCTGGTCTTCACCATGGTTCATCTCCACCCATATTTCTCCCTCCACTCTTCACAGCCTTAGAAACTGCACTGTCTTCTTCCAGAATTCAATTTGCCTGACTATCCTTTCCTAATGATGCTCCTGGCCTCTGGATTTTCTTTCCTCCTAGTTCTCCATGCACATGATTCTCAGGTCTGACACTAGCAGAAATCTATCCCTAGGAGACTTGTTTCTCCAATTCTACAGCACCCCTGGGACATTGGGTTACAGCTACCTCAACATCAAATTTATTCTATCCTAAATCTATTTTCTCTAGTATTACACAATTCCGTGCTTCTTTTCAACTTTGAAACCCCTTTATCATTGCATATGTATGTGTAAAACATACAATATATATTATCTAAATATTCGCATATTTCTAAATTTTGTTCAGTCTGTGTAATGTTACTTGTATGTGTTTTCAGGGCTGATGACTTGGTATTGGATAACTAGTTGTTGTGCTCTTCCCTAGGGAAAAGGACTTCTTCCATTCTCACAATTCCTTAATTGCCTCTAGTTTCTTGGAGTTTGCTGTGATATTGTTCCTCCTAATAATGTCAGAAGCTACATGCCTAAAGTCTCATCAACTAGACTGCCTACACATGAGCTGAACAGGGTCCACTCCAATAGATATGCCAAAGTTTACAGAAAAAAGCTACAAAACCCCAACACTATACAAAATGTTAACTTTTTTATCCTTCCTTTATCTTGTTTTATAGTCATCCAGTTTTCAAACCCTCTAGACTCAATTTTTTCTAACTGTATAACTTAGAGGACTTTTCCCATTCACCTATGTCCCATTTAAACAATCTCATGTCAATTATTTTGTTTGGATTCATGTGTTAACACTGTCAGTCCCTCTGATATGTATTCCCTGCTTCAGCATTTCAGACTGTCATAACATGAGTCAAACTGGTCAATTCAGAAAGGCTGCTGTTCTTTAAACTAAACATTTTGCCTTCTTACCCTCTGTGAGGTCAAGGATACTGACTATTCAGGCAAAAGCAATGTTATTTTTCCTTAAATCCTATAACCAAGTGGTAAAATCCCAAAAGAAGTACCACATTCACAGTATTATTTACAAGAAAAAATGATGCATAGAAGTTAGTAATGAAAGTTAATATACTTTGTAAACATAATGAAATAAGTTAAAGAATACCAAAACAAAGTGAAAACAAAAACAAAAATAATGCATGTTATAACTAAACTTAAAACACCCGCTTTGATCTTGTTCTCATGATTCATTTGTAACTTTATTTTTTTTAAACAACTCAATTTTGTTTACAACTCTAAATTAATTTTGAGTTTCTATTTTTCTGTGAGCCATAGATCTGGATTTCACATCATCAACCACCACTTAACAGGGTTACTAAAAAGTAGGCTCTATCCAAAATTCATGTCTACAGATCATCCTGCTAGAAGAAATCTTTGAGTTATTAGCTAGAATAGATCTATATAGAATGTCATGTCCTAGCTATATTTTTCTCTGAAACTATAAGCTAGATATAAAGAGTAAAGAGTGAGTAGAGATAGGCCTTTTGATTCAAGAGAATTTCCTCAAGTTCTTCAAATTATTACTACTCAATAATTTTATATTGTTGGCTTTGAAAAAGCAAAATTAAAACAAAATTATCTGTAAGCAGTAAATAGGTAAAATACATTCACCAATATAGAGACTACAAATATGAAATTTAAAAAAGGCTTTGAGGATCCAAGCATAATAGCTTGTGTGCATAATCCAAACACTGAGGAATTTTGATGGATGGGTTTATAGACAGCAAGCACCATGCCAATATGACCTACATAATAAGATTCTGTATTTAAAACAGAGAAAGCATTTGGAAAGTAATTTGCATTGATTTTATTTGAAGAATCAAAAACAAAGAATGTGTGTGTAACAAAACTTTATTGAAGTCTATGTAACAAATCTGTAGTTTGAGAAAGTATTTCTAATTTTAATTACATATAGAACTAATTTCTACAATTCCTTCATCATTCCACTTGAAACCTATAAATGTCATTTTTTTCTCAGGACAGATTTTTATAAATAAATCCAGCTTTCGATGTATAAAACTTCAATAATTTCTATACATTTACTGGATGTGTTGGTTCTTGTTTTCCAAATTTGTGAGTTGTATCATTAAGTCATTTATTTGTGCTCTTTTAGCTTTTTAAATGTAGGTAAGTTCAGCTATAAATTTTGCTCTTGAGACTGCCTTAACATATGCCAGAGGTTTTGTTGTATTGTGTTTTTATTTTCATTTACTTTCAGGAAACTTTTTATTTGTTTCTTGGTTTCCTCAGGGCCTATTCACCATTTAGTAATATACTGTTTAATCTCCATGAGGTTGTGAGGTTGTGCACTTACTGGAGATTCTTCATGGCTGATTTTAATTTTAAACTGTATTATATTACAATAAGATAGGATACATAGTTATTTAAATTTTTTATTTATTGATATTTGTTTTGTATTCCAGTATGTTGTCAGGGAGAACCTTCCATATATAATATGTATTCTTTGGTTTTGGGTGAAATATTTTATATCCTGTTAGAGTCCATTTAATGTATCATTTAATTTCAATGCTGCTGATGCCTGAGATAGAACAATATTGGCAGAGGAAGAGAATAGAATAGCTAAGCTTAAAGAAGCACCTGTGATCAGTAGAAAGCAGACATGTAGGACTATGCAAGAGATAAGGTCATAAATGAACAGAAAAATCCTTCATCTTTCATACTGGGCTAGTCTTGAGATTCACAGCATGCTCTACTAATCAGTGACAGTTTAACTTAATAGGAAATGGGTCTACAAAAACTGCTATATTAGCTCTGGACAAGCTAACTGGTAAAGAAATTTTACCAAATAAGAGCATAAAGTGCAGAAATGGGAATAGATCTTTATGTCTTCCAATGTACAAATACAAACCCATGGCCCAAAGGATCAAAAATAACCAGGCAAATATGCCATTGACAGATAAACAAAGAAAGCATCAGAATATGACCTTGAATGTGATGGGATGAAGTCTCCAGTAAAGATATAACATAGGTGAATAGATTTTTCAGGACTCAAATACACACTTAACACAAAAGACTCACTTAAGATTTAGTGACATACATAAATTGAAAGTTATATGTTTAAAAAAGACAAGCAAATAGTAGTCATAAAAACAAGAGTATTCCAAAATAATGGTTCCAGTTTAAACCGCATCATCTGTTAAGATTGCAGTTTCTGCACATCTGGTGAAACATGCTAGATGCACATATCTAATACATCTTCTACTGTATAAAATAAGTCAGACATATAGGAGCACATACTGTATAATTCCATACATACACAGGTCAAAAGCACACCCAAGTCTTTGTGATAGCTATTACATAGTAGGCCTGTGGAAGGTTTTTCTTTTGTTCCAATAATGACTATTTTTGCTTAATGTAAATAGTTTTGGGTGATATTCTCACTTAATTAAAAGTCTGCAGGTTATACATTGATGATTTATACACTTATAATGCAATAAGAGTTTGTAGCAATATACTGAGTAAGGAATGTGGGATAAGCAAAGATAAAAGAGTCTGAGAAGAGAAAGGAGAATAGGAATATGAAAAAACACAAGAGTAGCTTTATTTATATCAGATAAAGTATATCTAAAGTAAAACCTTCAAAATAAAATGAGTGGGTTGGTATAGACACCTAGTCCCAGCCTCCAGAAAGCAGAGGCAGGAAGATTTCAAGTTTGAGATTACATAGCAATTTCCAGTCCAACTTGAGCTACATACTGTATTCCTATCTCAAAAAAAGCAAAACAGAACCACTAAAATAAGATGAAGAAGCCATTGTATACGATAAAGGTGCCGTGTTGCTAAGAAGATTAAACAATTATATATACACATAACATAGAAGCACCAAACTATATACAACAAGCATGAAATAAAAAATAGACAGTAATACGGTAATAGTAGGAGAGACAGCAGTGTATTACTTTTAATAATAAACATCATTGAACTGGAATAATCATTTAATAAATTATACTTGAGCTACATTTTGGAACAAGTGGACTTAACAGATAGATATATATAGAACATTCCATCCAACAATAGCAGAATGCACATTTCTCTAAAGCACAATGGAATGATCTCCAGGAGAGATCACATGCTAGGCCACAAAAGAAGACTTAACGAGTGTAAGAAGATTGAAATCAGATGAATGACCACAATGGTATGAAACTAGAAATCAGTAACAGAGGGAATTTCAAAAAATTCTAAAATCCATGGAAATTAAGTAAACTCTCCCAAATAACCAAGGAGTCAAAGAAAAATTTTAGTAAAGAACTTTAACATATACTATGAAAATGGATGTACACAATAACAAAGCATGGAGGATACAGCAAGTCTTTCTTTAAAAAAAAAAAAAAAAAAGACGTCGACAATAATTGCCTTCTTCAAAAAGAAGAAAAGACTCAAGCAAACAGCCTAAGATTGCACCTCAAGGAACTACAAAAAGAGCAAACAGCTAAGTCCAAAAATAATATGTGGAAGGAAGTAATGAAGATCAGATCAGAAAAAAAATGAAATAGAGACTAAAAAACAACAGGAAAGATCAATAAAACCAAAAATTGGTTTTTGAAAAGATAAACAAAATTAACAGAACTTCAGCCAGACTACAAAAGAAACATAAAAACTCCAATTAAATCAGAATCGGAAAAGGAAACATTAAAACTGATACAATAGAAGCAGAAGGGGTCCTGGGAGACTGTTATAAACAGCTATGTATAAACACATTGGATGACCTAAAAAAAAGGGTACATTCCTAGACACAAAGAACTTACTCTTGTTAATCATGAACATGTGACAAACCTAAAACCAATGACAAGGACATTAAATCCATCATTAAAATCCCCCATTAAAGAAAAGACTAAATGAATGGTATTAATTTTGAATTATATCAAACATTCTTTAAGAACCAACTAATATTAATCCCTCCCATTCTATACTAAAACGCTGAAGTGAGGAAAATACTTCCAAACACTTTAACAACATTATCTTGAAGCCCAAATCAGACAAGATCACTATAAAATTAAAATTACAAGCCAGTGTCCCTGATGAACTTAGATACAAGAATTCTAATCAAAATACTAGGAAACAAATTCATCTGCTCATAAAAAACACAATCTACTATAGTAAAGTGGAATTAATTCCTAAAATACAATCTCTTGTTAATATAAAAAAGAAAAGTTGCAAACATATGGAGCAGAATCTTGTTTTATTTATTAGTAGAATTAATATCACAGAAAGAAACATTATTAGCAGAACAAAGAACAAAAGTCATATCAAAAATATTAATTATGAATAAAACTTTATATACTTTCATGATGCAAAAAACATAGCTCAAGAAGTTATATACGGAAGTAATTCAGCTCAGCATAAAATGCCACTTTTGATAAACTCAACAGTTACTGTCATGTTCTAACACAAAACTTGAAATCTTTACCTTTCAAGATAAGTTATAAAGTAATTGACCCTTTCTTTGTAACTGCAAAATGCAGACTGCCAGTAAAACACCTGATTGAGAATACCTTGCATGCCTACACAGTTAATCTGTAACAAATTGCTTGGGTATGAATGTACATGGGTTTGAGGATAATTTGTTTTTCACTTGTAATATGTAAAATGTTTAATCACGTGAAGAGTATGGCAAATGTGCTGGGGAGGGTTCTGTTTGCTTTGTATTCATTGTAATCATTCACTTTAAAAGAAATATGCAATCATACTGTAATTTTTATATTTCCTGATGATTTTGCTGGGTTATATAAGCTGTTAGGGAAAGAATACAATGACAGAAAGATTTAAACTAGGCTAGAAAAAAAACATAAAGAATGAGTAGAAGGAAAACCTCAAGAATGAGAGAATTAAAAGTAGTTAGAAAACATCAGGAATGACAGAAGGAAAGTAAGAAATAGAGGACACAAAAATAAAGAAAAGGCCTGAAGGAAAACACCAAAAAAACAAAAAGCAAAAACAAAAAAAAAAAAACCTTGAAATCTTAAATCAGGGCAACTGCAACTCATACTATAAACTGAGAGGGGAGGAGCATAGGAAACAGCAAAAAAGATGACTGGGTAGACAGCTGAAAAGCATGGAAAACAGGAAAGACTATACATAGCAAGGCAGGAAACAGGCTTCAACTCCAGCCCCAGTGTCATGGTAGGGAAGGGAGATGGAGCCACATCTGCAGCCAAAACTAGGAAGTCCTGGTAGCAGCAGATTGACAGTTCTAACATCAGGATAAACTCATAATCCTTATCAGCCTTAAATTCCATCTGGAATTTTGTAGAACAATGACTTTACTCTCGCAGATCTCCTTAAGAGAGGCCTACTGTTTGAAACTGAACTACTCTGCAGACCTCGCAAACAGGAAATGAGAAATTTACGGAAATTCATCAATCCCCTTACCAGATTAGAAATTTGAGTTAATTGGGAATTTATAATATCTTCCTCATCAGATGGACAATCCAATGTCCTATTTTCTAGATGCTGGAAAGAACTAATGGGACTTTCTCCGTGCATAACACACATATCATGGACAGTTTATAATACATTCCACCTGAGTCAGTAGGAGAAATTAGGTTCAGAGTGTAATTCATTTCATCATTCATAAACATTCTTTTCACTGCAAAACAACTTTCACCAGGTGGTGGTAGTGCATCCCTTTGATTCCAGCACTCAGTAGGCAGAAGCAAGCAGATATCTCTGTGAGTTCAAGGTCATCCTGGTCTGCAGAGTGAGTTCCAGGAGAGTCAGGGCTACACAGATAAACTCCATCTCAAAAAATAAAACAACTTTTAGATTCACTTTTTTATGCCCAGAACTCTGAACTCCATCTGACTAGGAATGATTAATTTAGTGAGTTCCTTTCTATATTAGGTTTTTTTTAATGCTGCTGCAATATAATACTACCTACTTTTTTATGCCCAGAACTCTGAACTCCATCTGACTAAGATGTCAGTAATACAGGTATAACTCTCATTGCTTCACATTGCTACTCATTGATTATTTGATAGGGCATTCAACTATCTTATATGGAGCTCTTGATAGAATGCTTTTTAAGATTCACTTTGTCACAGTTACTCACATTCCAATAGCTTTTACATGCCCTACTGAAATGAGACTAATGACCTTTTATATTGAAATATGTGCTCTGTCATTCAGAAGAGCCAAGCTCAGCCAGAACAGAAGCTAGATATAACATGTTGACCATGCTTCAACTTTCATTGAAATGCCTTAAGAGATTGTCTCCTGACCTCATGGCACAGAAGTTTTTGAGATTGCATTGCTTTTGAATTTTCCTAAATCTTATGCAAAACAAGCTGACAGAAAGAAATAAAAAGAGGTTGTTCTCAGGCAAAGCTAATTCTAAGTTATGATACATTGAAGCACAATTACAAAAACCAACTTATTCCCAGTCTTTGAATTGTGTGTGTGTGTGTGTGTGTGTGTGTGTGTGTGTGTGTGTTTGTATGTGTATGCTTACCTTTTGGTCCTGACCATAATTTGGTTTCTAATTGGCCTAGTAATTAACTTCAGTGTAGCTGGTAATTAATCACTGGCAATTGATTAAAAGGTTAATATTTATTAAAGGGGTTGTAGACAAACTTACAAATATAAAGAATTAAACAGGAAGGCTGGGATGATCCACTCAACTGAAATGATCTTCTCCTCTTAAGCTGCTTTTTGAGACATGCCTCAATGCTGCAACCTTGATGGTCATAGGTGAATCCCACACCTACAATGACCTAGAGGCCATGTGACTAGGTCAAAGTGATGCACTTGCTCCCCACTACACTTGAGTATCAGAATTACTAAAGCTATGTAGGTGGTTCTGTGCTAACAAAGTTAGGAATGATTAATTTAGTGAGTTCCTTTCTATATTAGGTTTTTTTAATGCTGCTGCAATATAATACTACCTACTTAATGATGGAAATCAACACAAATAATTTTAAATTTTTGAGGTTCAGAAGTCCAAAATGACTCTTTCTAGGCTAAAGCCATGGGATAAGCAGTGGTGTACTCCTTCTCATGGTTCTGGAGGTTAATCTGCCTCCTTGCTTTTTTTTCTGCTTCCTGAGGTTACTTTCAGATCTTGCCTTTTCCCTCATGTTTAATAATATTGCAATATCAAGCCAAATCTTTCTTATGCTCCATCACTCCAGTGCTCCTTTTCCAGGTCTTCTTATAAAGACACTACGCTTATATAGGGCCCAGCCATACAACTCATAAATTTTCCATCTCAGGAGCAGTTAATTAGCAACCTTAACTCTGTCTGTAATATGATTTCCCTTTGCTAGGTAATTGAACATATTTACAGATCAAAGTGTATGATCTAGACCTCAAAGAACAGCCATTTATACACCTACCATGCTTCAGTCTCTCTAAATCATGCAAAATGATTCTCACATCACAGAGCAGTGGGATGAAGAAAGAGGACTATATAACAAAAGTAAAAGCACATATCATAGTCCATTTTCCATTGCTATAACAACAATACAGACTGAGTAATTTATAAAGAAGTTTTACCAAAGCCTGGTGTGAAATTGGGAAGGAGAAGCAAGAGGATGAGAAGTTCAAGACACATAGGACACATAGGAATCTGGAGGCTACCTTTCCTGGGCTACAGGAGATCTTATCAATAGAAAAGGGAAAAAACAAGAAGAATGGGTGGAAGGGAGGAAAGAAGGAAGAAAAGAGTAAAAGGAAATGTGTTTATGTTTATTTTACAACTCTGGAAATTGACTGTATAACATTAGCATATGGTGAAATCCTTGCTGCATCACAGCATGGTAGAGTGCTGTGTAGTAAGGCAGAGGAAGATTGCTAGTCTCTCATTCTCTCAGCCTCATGACCTCATCTCATCTTAATTACATACCAAAGACTGCAAATACAATTAACATGTGGATTCAAACATTAAATATCCAACACAAACTTTGCTGGAAACATTCAAACTGTAGAAACACACTGAAAATCAAATTTGTTTATTTTCAGAGTGTGAGAAAAGAAACATAGTCACAACCTCATGTTTAAGTGTTCTTTTAGCCAGATATGTGATCAGTAACTACTCAGAGTGTCATATGCACTAGTCATTTTCTAAATGTCAAATGAATGAATGAATGAATGAATTATGATATGCTTCTTCAATTTATTTTAATTTGATATATAACACATTAAAATATACACATTAGTGGGTTATCTGTAATATCTGATACCTATATACAACATGCAATGCTTAAAATAGGTTAAACAAATCTTTTCCTTGAGGATATAAGTTTCTAAGTTTTAATTTCCTCAAATTTTCTTTTTTTTCTCCTACAGTAGCCATCTTCATTCAGAGCATCAATCTCCCTCAAATTTTCAATACATGTCAAATTTCCTGTGCCCTAGGAAACATACAATCACTGCCTTATCACTTAAGACCTTCACTATGAAGTCATTTGAAAAGAGACCGGGAAGCCCAGAAGATAAGAGTCCTCAATAGAAAGAGAATAAAGGAGTGCATCTACAGCATAAGGGATAGAAGACTTCAGGGCCTCATCAGAGACCTGCTTTCATGGATGCAAGATCTCCTGGTGTCAGAAGTTAAGACGTTGCTTAGTGTTCTATATTGTCTTCAAGCTTTAACAGATAAGTTAGCCAAATATTCTATAGCAACCCTCTCAAACTGATAACAGTCTACATTGCTAATGATGTGATCATTTCAGAAGTTGGAAGTTGGAAGTGTCTGCAAAAACTGAAATGCTGAAGGAGAACATGGCAGATGTAAGGTGGTGTCTGAGTCTACTGCTTTATGCACATATGTAGGATATCCTCCTACTATTCTCAGAGTGGGAAACATGTTTACTCAGGTTTTAGGGCCATAGGTAGCAAATCATGGTTTATCCCTTTGTTGTGTTCAAATTTGACAATGACATTTAAGCTCGTTGCCTCTAAAGCAAGCTTTTATTATACACCAGTGCAGTGTCTAGCCACTCCCTCCTCTGCCAAGGTATATCAGTTTACACTGAGTTGCACTTGAAGCCTGCAAAATGTCAAAGCTGCCTGGGGGTCTACAGTGAAGAATCTGAACTAGACATGTTTCTCATTGCTGTAACCAAATTCTACCAATGGGCACCTTAAAGGAGAAATAATGAATTTGGGCCCAGAAATTGAGGACACAGTTCATCCCAGTGGAGAAGGCTTAGAAAAAAAGCAGCTCCCAGCTATGGCAGCAGGAGCATGAAATTGCTTCCTCACATCTTAGCAAAGCAAGAAACAGAGATGCAATAGGGTGCCGGGGCTGCCTACCAAACCTCAAGGCCCACCCTCCTGCTTATTCATTTATTCCAGCTATGTTCTGCCCTCTAAATGTTCTGCAACCTCCCCAGACATCACCAGCAGCTGGGGGCCAAATGTTCAAATACATGAGCTTGGGCAAGGGCGTTTCACACTCAAATCATAACAAAAGGAAATGAAGTTCTCATTTTTTTACACTCTGTCAAATAGGGTGCCAACTTAGGGACTTGGCCAAACAACATACTGCAGTGTCTTCCAACCTGGTTCTCCTCTTCCACTCCGAGACTGTGTAACTGGATATCTTCAATCCTCCAGGCAGAATTCATTCTTTCCAAATATGTCTTTTGGTTCCTCGTGTAAGCAGATTTGAATGCCAGGATACAGCTAAATTCCAGTCATGGATACAACTTAAACTCAGAAATGGACCTCGTGATAAAAGCTGACCATTAGATCTTTTCACATACTAAAAGTGAATCTTTTTTTCTGTATCAAAATTAACAATAACTCACAAATACAGTTGAGATCTCAACCCTGTTAACACATTGATAAAGCTTAGAGCTATTTTTACAGCCATCATAGGACTTTCTCACAGATTCAAGGGGGCCTTGCACAAGCACATCATCTTGAGACAATGCGATGGCATATGTCTGTAATTCCAGCAATTGGGGAGCTGAGGTAGTAAGGTCCTCATTTCAAGGCTAACTTAGTTCAAGGGCAGTCTTGTCTTTAGTAACACTCAAAACACAAAAACAAAAACAAAACCTATCTTGGTTCTTTTAAGGTAGATGCAGTTTAATAAATAGAGATTCTGGAAAGAGGGGGAAAGCATTTAAATGAAAGTAAAGAGAAAGAAGGATAATTTTGTCAGAGAATCTAGACACGTATAATAGATACACATATATGCATAAGGATATGTAATTTGAATTATTGCAAAATTATACTGTGCTTTGAGCTTTGTAACAAAACATTACAGATTAACATGTTCAGTTGACACTGTATAGGAATGAATGACCATATTGATCTATAAATGTTAGTTATTTTTTCCATTTGTACAGGGGATAATTCACTGCATTAAATATATAAGGTCTAATCTACTTGGGTGTGATAACTGACAAATTATATAAATTTGTCATTCTATAAATTGAAAGCTTTTCTTTTAGCTCTACCAAACACTGGAGCTGGAACTCCAAAACATTTCTAAGAAGTTTGGTAAGTCAAGTGACTGACATTAGAGTTTAAAACAGTTAATAATTTTGCAATTGGGGCCAATGAAATGACAGAAGTAAAGAACAGTCCAACTGCGTGGTGTACACACCTTTAAGCCCAGCATTTGGGAGGCAGAGTCAGTTCCTGGCCAACTTGGTCTACAGAGTGGGTTCCAGGATACCCAGGGCTATATAGAGAAACCTTGTTATGGGGGAAAAATCAGCTCCTTCAGGTCATCCTCTGACTACATGAGAACCATGATACACTCCCCATTACACATATATAAAACAAATGTTTTCAGTATATTTTTAAAAGATAAATTAGCAGTTAATCAGTTGTTCCCACTAGGTTGGAAACATTCATGTGCTTGACCAAACTACACTCCTAGCTGTCTCTTTCTCCACAGCTGATAGAACATAGATGAAAATAAAATGTAAGTGTCTTGCTTAAAGGGCAAGAACAATTGATGGATTCTAAATGAGGAGTAGAGTGTGCCAGGAAATGTCAGGTAAAAACAATTTGAAGGAAAAGATAAAGAACAAAACTGCAAAAGGAAACTGTTTTAATTGTTGTTATGTTTCATAACCCCTGAACCTGAACCACATTTACAAGGAGTGACATTTGGGTTGAAAGGACATGACTTTCATGGTTCTTTTACTTAGCAACACCTTGTTAGAGTTAATAAAGTATATAAATCAAGTTTGTTGGGGTTAATTTTTCTTTGTGTGTTTGTTTGTTTTTGTAAGAAGAGAATAATTTCCATGCCAAAAGGCTGAGGGTAGAGTAATTAGCAGTGAATGGTGTGGGTTTCTTTACACTGCTCTGGTTTTAAACACCTTCTCCACTACATGGAGACATGCACTGTACTATATTTTGTGTGTTAACTAAGTACAAGCACTTCAGAATCATTTATTCTTTTCATTGACTGGCTCTGTGTGTGTGTGTGTGTGTGTGTGTGTGTGTGTGTTTTGTGTGTTTATGTGAATGTGAGTGTGTGCTAACTGCCATTCAATGAGGGGCAAGAAAAGCTTCACAGTGATGTCTGAGAGTTACATTGATCTATGGATAGAACAAGAAATGCTTAGAAAGTATCTTGATACTATGTCCATGTAATACTTACATTAACAGTAGTAGATTCTCCCCTAGGGACTGTTAGCTCCCTAACCATCAGTCCTTGGCCAGCTACAGTACCAGTCATGAGTCTGTCCTGTGGAGTGGGCCTTAAATCCAGGCAGAAAGTGGCTGCTTAAACTACCAACATCCATGTGTCTGTTGTATCAATGAAATTTACTCAGCGATGAACACCAAAGGCTACAATAATTACCAGCCTGGAAAGATATACTCTTTGGTGCAATTGCAGCATAAACATTGTGAGGCACCTTCCTTTTTCTTAAAATATATCATTTATTATACATTATAAAGAAGTTATATATTATAAAGTAGTTGCCCAGTCAGGTACTATAATTTGCTAATTTGCTGTCATCTTTGGTTTCTACCAATTGACAGAATCATTGGTTCTATAAATAATACAGTCGTGGTATAAAATGGAATTAGTGAGTATTCATGAAATACCTCCATAAAAGAAAGTTACCTGCCAATCAAGAATACTACACTGGACTAGGATGAGTGAGAAAAAAAAAAACAACTTCTATTTTATTAAGCCGCTGAAATGTACAGGCTTGTTTGGTGCAGTGGCTGCAGTATCCCTAATGCAGTTTCAGACTCCTCATCACCCCTAAGATGAAGCAGCATGTGCATGTGTGTGTCATTTGTGTTTCACTGCATTTGTTATCTAAGACAGTTGAGTCAGTAGGACTCCTCCTCTTTGCCTGTGCCCTCTTCACTCTGCCCTCCATCCTCTTCTCTCTCCTCTCTCTTCTCTCCTCCTCCCCCTCTTCTTCTTCCTCTCTCTCTCCCTCTCCCCTTCTCTTACTCCCTCTTCTTCTCCCCCTGCTGGTTATTACCCAGCTAGAGCATACAGCTCATTCATTAGATTTGATTCATTCAGAAGAAAGAAATCTTCTTGAAAGAAGATTCACAACTTCTGGGAATATTAAACAAACATGCCCTGGAAACTAGGGCATTTGTCAAGGAAATGTCATGACCATTTTTATACTGTCATTCAATCTCTGCAATAACACTTTATATGTTAAAGGGTCCTCACAATAATTGTTTTTCACAAATATCACCATGACTCTGGCAAATAGGGTTTTACTATTCCCAGAAAAGCAATGGGAGTTAGCATTGGTTACATGCATTAATTATGGAATAACTGGGTTATGAATCTGACCTTCTCACAAAGGCCTTTTTTTGAGAGGAGAAACAGTCACTTGGCTATATTTTATACCTATTTAAAAGTCTTTTACCAGCGATGGTCTCCACCCTGGCTGAGATGACAGTGAATAAACTAACAGAGTGATAGATACATTAAGGATGAAGAGAAGTGAAACTTGCTATATCATTGGCTGTGGAAGCCTGGGGGTTAAAAATAAAAGACATAGGATGATTACATATTGAAGGACACCTACTTCTGTATTCATTCCATTCTTCTGGGACTTTTCTTTCTGCCCACATCAATTGTATGTCCCAGCAGGTGATGTCATGTATTCATACTACCCTCCTCATCAAGCTATCTAGGAATGTTCTAGAAATGAGCATTTCAGTTATCTTTACTGATAAGGTCCTTTCTCCCTGTTTTTGTGCTTTGTTGTTAAAGAACCCAATCAACCACTAAAGAACCCAATCAAACACTAAAGAACCCAATCAATCACTCCCCAAGTAGCTGTGAGTAAGAAATCTGTTGACTAGCACAGTCAACAGAAATAAACTGTGAGCCAAATATGTAATTTCAAATTTTCTAATGGCTACATTCAGAAAGAAACATGTGAAACCAATTTTAACAATATATTTTACTTTGTACAATGCACCTCATATATTCTTTTTCACCATGTAATCAATATTTTCTTAATTAATGAAATGGTTTACATCTCATTATTCTTGTCCTTGGCCTTCACAATCCAGTACATATTATTTCTTTTCTATTTAACAACAAACATATCACAATTTGGGCTAGTCATGTTTAAATTGCTCGGTATCTGACTGAGCAGTTACCATACTGGACGCTGCAGATTCAGGAAACCAGATTGCCTACCAACTGTGCAGAGAAATACAGAGAAGAGGAGCAGAAGAGTAAAGAATGCTGCCAATAATCAAGTACCTGGTTCTAGGACATTTTGATGAAGAGCTGCATAGCACCTTTGTGTCAGTAATAACCTAGAAATTCTATGACATGCTCCACCATTCTTTCAATGATAACCTGCTTTATGTTTCGTAATATTACTAGTAGCAAATTAAATTATTAAATTAATAATGAATTATTTCAATAAAGGCATTACATGTTGCTACCTGAAGGATGGCAATTTTATCAGCTTATATAGCCAGTCCTCTGTTCTTAACAGGCATTACTAAATTCCAAAGGTGAAGAATGCTGAAAATAGAAAATGTGTTAATAGAACCAATCTCGCAAGCATTGGAACTTAATAACACAGTCCACTACAGAGTTCTGCCCACCCCCCTTATGATTATGTAGCTGGGTGCATCAGTCAGCATCATTATGATATTTTGAATGTAATTAGCCCCCATAATCTCACAGGGAATGGCACTATTAGGAGGTGTGGCTTTGTTGGAGTAGGTGTGACATTGTTGGAGGAAGAGCGTCACTGTGGGGGCTGGCTTTGCAGTTTCCAATGCTCAGTGTCTCAGTAGACTTCCTGTTGCCTGCAAGATCTAAGAGTCTCAGCTACTCCTCCAGCACTATGTCTGCCGGCACGCTGCCATTCTCCCCTCCATGGTGATAATAGACTGAACCTCTGAAACCGTGAGCCCGCACAATTAATGTTTTTTCTTTTATAAGAGGTATTGTGGTCATGGTGTCTCTTCACAGCAATAGAAAACCTAACTAAAACAATCACTATTGCACACACTGATAACCTGGAAAAAGATTAAAATTTAGAATTTGAAATACAGCTTCCACTACTATTGGGAAGTTGAAAGAAGCATTAATTAAGCCATCCTGAGCCTGAAAACTTCTACATCTTTCCAGCAGAACCTACCTGTGACTCTGGAATCATTTTTTCAGTAATACTCTAAGCAGCCAGTAATTGAAGTGTGTGTTTGTGTCAATGGCAGTATGTGTCATTATTTCCCAATAGTTGCAATGTGCATAGTCCATTTTTTAAATTAAAACTGAGACCTGTCTCTGTGAACAGATCCCATGTGAGTCAACCCTGCCTCACTCAGTAGTAGTCTGTGTGTATATTCAAACTTGGAGAGGACAACGTCTTCAGAGGGACTGGAGAACCTTCAGCAGCAGAAGAACAGCAAACCAGAGCTTCGGGGGTTGAACAGACTTCATAGCTATATATCTTTTGTCCCCAGGCCAGGATGGCTTAGAATGCCGCACTGACATGCAGAATTTTAATCACTATGAAATATGGCAAACAATCAAAAGGTTTAACAAGGGCCTTCTGAATTATTCTTTATAACAGACCTATTACTTAAATGTTTACTTCTTAGTTGTCATAAAATAAATCACTGAAGAGAGAGCCTAGAGATAAGAAGTATCCTGCTTTCCTGTCTGTGGACCGGAATCAAACCTCTGTATATTCCCCTGGTGGTGCTGATAAAATTCAAAGAGGAAAAGAAGGGGACTGAAAGCAAAGAGGTTTGATTAGAAATCAAACTGCGACATGTTCCCTTTTTCCTTCTCAAACTGTTAATGAACAAGGAAATTTTCAGGGAGCCAAGAACTTTTTCTTTTCCTGGTTGCTCTGAAGTTCTTCAGAAATTACTTTCTTTTTGCAAGAATTCCATTTGTGGAAGAGAAAGAAAGTACAGTTTTCAATTAAAGCACCCTGAGCTGACCGCACCCCAGGCAGTTTTATTAGAATAATGGCTGATACAATGCTGCCCTCTAGCAATGGCTCAGACTGGGTCTGGGCCCCAGTAGTCCTCTCCTCAAGAACTTGGACCCCTTCAGATACCCAGAGCATGCTCAAACAGAAAAGAACGTTTCACATAGATTGACTCTCCAGTGAGAATCTAACAATAGTAAATGTAAGTTAACTGAGACTCAGAATGACCAAGTGACTTCCTTGAAGCTTTTCAATGGAATGCCAAGGATTGGAACCCAGAATCCCATCTTGTTTTATTCTCATCCTATTTATTCTATCCCCCCCCAATCCCACATTCTCTCTCTGGTTAACTTTCTGTGTTCTGTATATGGAAAATCTGGAGGATGTCAGAAAAGGAAAGAGTCAATGAATTATTACCACAGCAGTAAATCAATTGTTTAGCGTATTTTAAGTTTTAATGAGAGGAAGACAAACACACAAGACAATGACCACAAATGGCAGGAAATTCCAATGTGCAATAAGGTTTATGGATATGCAGCAAACCCCACCATGCAAGCTTGCACGCACCTTCATTTGTTAGCAACCATGTAAGAAAGTTGTGGCCAGTCTAAGCCAGTAGGGAAAATCTGCCTTTCTTAACTGCTTCTCTTAATTCTGAAAGAACAGTAGCACAGTAAAGCATGAGATACAGACATTAACTGATAGATTTATTACAAACTATATAGAATATGCATACAATAAATCATTATTCCACTTAGAAAAGGATGGAATACTGATACCCAGTGCAACGTGGATGAACCCTGCAAACATTACATTCAATGAAAAGCAACCAATCACAAAAGATCTAGAATGGGATTCCACTGGTGTACAATGTCCAGTTTAGGTAAACATAGCGTCAGAAAATAGATGTGTGATTTTTGAAGACAGAAGGGAATAGTAAATGAGGAATCACATGCCAAATGGGTGATGTGTGGTATGTTAATTGTATCTCAATGAAGCTATTGTTGAAAAAGTTTATCAACAATAGTTTAGTAACCCATGGGAGAGTGAGTCTTTCCATTCTATATTAACTTGGATGTCAGTGAAGAAACAATGAAATTTTTCACAGAAGTTGTCATAGACTGAAACTTTGTGTTTTTAACCCTTACCAGCCCCTGCAGGTCCAGCCTAGCTGTCATATTGATAGTTACTAGTTCATGTCTTTGTCAGAAAATGTCTGTTTCATGCATTTTGGTGGCAAGGCACTGAAGCTGAAACTATCCAGAGAAGATTGGCATGCCTGTGCTCAAATACACACCAAATGTACACAGCAGTCCATGTTATCAAATTTTTATTTTATTCGGGGGGTGTGTGTGTGTGTGTGTGTGTGTGTGTGTGTGTGTGTGTGTGTGTCATGATGCATATGTGAAGGTCAGGGGACAATTTCTGGGAGCAAGTACTCTCTTTTTGCCAGAGTTTCCAGGAATTAAACTCAGGTCACTAGACTTACACAGTAAGCACTTCACTTCCTGAACTTTCCGCCCAGCCTAGTCCACATTTTTCTTAACGGAGAGAATATTTTTGTTTCATTCTGACTCTTGATGGCTCGTAGAGCTGTGTGTGTAGAAATAGAAGGTCACAGTTTTGCTCCTGGCTGCTGTGTAAAGAAGTGTCCCTTGGTCATTGAGTCAAACACTCTTCTCACTGTATTACACTGGCTTTTTGGTGTGCTGTGACTGTCCTACTTCTGTCAGCTGCTCCTACAGATTTCGGTTTTATTTTGTTGGTGATTTACCTACATGCATGTCTGTATGAGGATTTTAGAACCCCTGAAACTTGAGTTGCAAACAGTTGTGAACTGTCATGTACGTGCTGGGAATTGAACCTGGGTCCTTTGGAAGAGCAGTCAGTGCTCTTAATCACTGAGCCACCTTTCAAGTCCCAGATTTTCGTTTTTTAACTCAGTCTCCACTGCGGTTGTTTCCCAACTTTGTTCAACACTACTTTGCCTTTTTATCAAAAAAAAAATCTAGATTACAAATCAACTCTACTCTCTGAAATAGAATCTGGGGATGTTTCAGTATTGGAGGAGTATGTATTCTCCTCCAGCATTACAGCCAAAATAACCTTCCATAGGTAAACAGTGGTATTGAAAGGCAAGGATACAGACTTCCCAAATAATAACTTCTTTTACTTATTTGCCCCTTTCATGAGGAAAAAGTAAAAATGCCAGAAAAATAGGTGCTGACATAGAAGAGTCAGCATTTGGTGGGATCATCAGAATCTCTTCCACCTGCAGAATCCTGGACCCAAGACTTTCTTCTGGTCAGTAAGAAGATGCTTTGGAGAATGCTTTAGCTTTCTTAAGATCTCATAGCTCAGACTTGAGGCTGCTCACTCTGAGGCTACACTAGGATGTACACACAAACTCCAGGTGTTAATGATATTCCAAAGTGATTGATTCTGTTCTCTTGAATATTGAAGAGTTACTCCATATGGAAAGAACAATCGAGATCTATATATATGTTGGGGGAAAGGGATGACCAGGATTACTTTTATTCTGACTTCCTTTGTTATAAGCTTCAAAGATTGGCTGATATTCAGCAGCAAATGTGTTCAGTGAGCCCTCAGAGAAGCCATCAAGGCTAAAAATAACAAAGTTTTATGCATAGTAGCTCCATCACATAGGGATCTGGGGACAGATTTCACATGTTCAAATCCTAGCACTACTGCTTAATTTGCTCAGTAGCTTTGGGCCATGTGGTAGTAAGAATAAGAACAGCCCCCATTGGCTTATATATTTGAATGCTTAGACACTAGAAAGTAGAACTATTTGAAAAGATCAGAAGAATTACAAGATGGAACCTTGTTGAAGAAAGGGTGTCACTGGAGGTGGGCTTTGAGGTCTCAAAACCCAACCAGTCCCAGTGGCTCTATGTCTACTCCCTTCGGCTCAGCTACTTCACCAACAGTTTCTGCCTGTGCAGTGTCGTTCTTCATACCATGCTGATAAAGGACTTTGCAGCTAGAAGCAAGCACCAATTAAATGTGTTCTTTTATAAGAGTTGCTATGTTCATGGTTTCTCTTCACAGCAATAAAAAGTGACTAATATAGACCAATGACTTAACTTTTCCATGCCTAAGGTTTCTAGTCTGTAAAATAAGACCAGCATGGTCATCTGATTCTCAAAGTTGAGGGCGATTTTTCTCCCAAATGCATAAAGCCAAGGCTGTCCAAAGAAGGTGTGCTAGACATCTCATTGTTATAATAACACACCTGACATAAACAATTTATAATGAAGAAAGGTTTTTTTTTTTTTGGCTCACAATTTCCAAGGTCTCAGTCTATGGGTCACTGAATCAGTTGTTTCTAGATAATAGTGGCATGAAATATCATGACAGAAGGGTGTGGTTGAGCAAACTTGTTCAACTCGTGTTACCCAAGAAGCAGAAAGAGACAGTCCAAAAGGGATCAAAGCAAGACAGAGTTTCTTTTGGCCTACTTTCTCCAAAAACTCTACCCCTAAAGTTTCCAGTACCTCCCAAAATAGTGCTACCAACTGTTGACCAAGTTTTCAACATAGGAGCCTATATTTAAGGGTCATTTCAGGTCCAAATTGTAACTGGACGACACATTGTTTAAGTGTGTAGGCCTTTGGGTTCCCTTTTGTAGCAAGAGTGGGATCAAGTGGTTGCCTTACATGGTCTTGTAGCCAGCTGATCTCCTCAAGGCTGTGTATCAAAGAACAACAGGCAGTGTAATCTTACTGGGATCTTCCCCCAAAGAACTTCAGAAAATTCTCAAGAGAAAAAGGTTCTGTAACTCACAGGTGAGGGCAGAAATTGGGAATATCTAAATTCCCTTTGCTTATGGGACCTTATTTTTATCCACGAGTCAGTGAGGAATGGAAAAAGATGAGCCACCACTTTTTGCAACTGACAAAATGGCCCCAAGTACTTGGGTATAGGATAGCATAGCTCCATGAGGCTGCTGAGTGGCTCTTGAAACATTTCTAAATATAGCTACCAGGATGGGTGGACAAGGGACTGGGCTCTGAAAGAATGTGATTGGCCTTCATCAGTTCCATTTATCTCTAGTGATAAGAAAAGAGCAAAAGGAAGATGAGTGGCTGGGGGAGAGCTGAAGAACTGCCGCTGCTGTCCATTATCGTGGCCATAAGATAAGATTCATTTTGAACACATTTTCCTTCCTGTATGCATTTTACAGGCGTGAGTTTCAGCTCCTACATCAGTCTTTTCTTTGGGGATAGATTTTTGCTTGCTTTTCTGAGATAAATGCAACCCCGGCTGAATATGAATATCCACACTGCACTTGGGTCTAGACTGAGTCAGATGTGAGCCAACGAGTAAAGAAAAGAGGGTGAAAGCTGAGTCCCTTGGGGGCGATTTTCTCCCTGCCTGGAATTTGTGTTGCCCAACTTACTGCGTCTTGTTTTTCCTGAGGCAACAGCACTCGTATTTGAGGCAGTCCCTAGAGCCAAATTCTATGGGGCTGCCAGAGTGTCTGCTAATCTTTGCTTTTCCTGAGAATAATTTCCCTCTTTGTGGATTAGATCCAATGTTTAGGGCAATAGGGTCGCAGACTCAGAGAGGTTTTGGGTTCTATCCTTGGTGTCCTTGGCATTCCTAACACTACACTAGATAATTTGGCCAACCAGTCTCCTAGATAGTGTACCACGGGACTCAACTGCCTCTCATTTCTTCTTCCACCCTACCTCAAAACTGCCACCAACATAGATTTATAAAATATTTTTTGAATTTTATCATTCTTCCTGTTTTTAAATTATCTCTGAATATTACACTGCAGTGATTATATTTTTGAACAAATAAATTGCTCCCATTTGTCTAAAATTTCCCATTTTCCTGTTTCTTATTTTCAAGTCATTTTATCTGTCTTGTTTTTCTCCTCTACCTTAATTTGAGTGCAATTTTAACATGAGAAAATGTCTTAACTGACCCCAAACAGTGGCGAACACTTTATGTTGAAAAAACTCAAGGGTTCAAAAGATAGGTTTTCAACATGTGTTCCTAAGCCTGAGTCTGATATCCACACTGACTCGAAAGAAGAAACTCAATTCCCAAAAAGTATCTTCTCCCCTACATATGCACTGTGCATCCCTTTATACCTACCATACACAAGCACACAAAATAAAGGTGAAAATGTTCAAAGAATTCAACAAATCAAATTCTAATGTCCATAGTTCATTCATTTTTCACAAATGGCCTTTATTTTTATGATTACAAATGTAATACATGCTTACTGTAGTGAATCTGGAAATTACAGAGAACAGTAAAAAGAAGAAAATAAAAAACACCTCTAACCCACCACTTGAAGGCAAACACTGTTCATAGTATGTTCTAACTACCTACACCTGTTTAGACACCGAGACCCTTAAGAAGAGTGCTGACCATGAAGCACAGCAGCCAAGGGGAGCGAGGGCAATTAACAACTGAGGGGATCACCCAGAGGTCATAGCTAGAGATTCCACACTGAAGGACAAGGGCCATAAGCAAGAGATCAGAAGCTAACAACACAAGAACAAGTTAGGTACTATAACACTGTAGCGAGATGGTGTTTGGCAAGGGTTTAACTCAGTACCTTTCACATGGCACGTTACCAACAACTGTTAGCCATTACTATCACTATTATTAATATTATGGGTCAAAACAATGGTTCAGGATCAAAACTATAAATAGGCCCTGGAGACCCATTTAGATACTATGAGTTGGGGCATATGATGGTGAGTCTACTGGTTTGAAAGGGTGGAATAGGAGTGGGTATCTCTCTATAGGCTCCCTTGCCAGGTAGAATGGGACAAGGGTTTCCTCAAGTTTGCCTGATGACACATGGCAAGACACTCTAAGGTGTTTTGAGGTAGGACATGATTTCTCCTGCCTAGACTCCTCCCTGGACCAAGAATTAGAACTGGCCTTGATGAAGATGATGTTGATAGGAATTCAGAAATTCATACACTGTACACTCTTATAGTCCACACTGATATTGTCAGGGCAGGTCACAGGCATGTAGGTAAAAGAGAAGGTCAAGGCAGCCAAAAAGGAAATAAAGTGGGATATGCCTGGAGGGGAAGGCTGGAAGGTGAAGGCAACAAGGTTTATGATGTAGCTGAATGGAATGGGTCCAGGAACCAGTCCTCAAGTTAGCAGCCACGTAAGAAGTCATGTAAGATTTCAATGAGCACTACTTGTTGGTGGAGGCCTTCTGTGCACTCTGTCGAAGATGGTCATGAAGACTCTCTTGGGGGTCCCCATGTTCTTTCAAGTAGTAACAGCGTTTGGGAACATGTTGATGCTGTGAGAAAGGGGGGAAAAAGCATAAATAAGAACCACACTTCCTATGACCAAAGGCATTCTATCTGATTAAGTTCAATAAGCCGGCAAGTCAAAGAACTGGCTAACTTATCCAGATGTGTAAAAAGTGTGGCCAAGTACTAAGTTGCTAAAATCCTCTGCTGACTTGAGTCCCCAACTCATGTAGCAACACAAATAGAACCTGGTCCATGAAAAAGTCTCTCCCTTAGAACTTGACGTGCAATAAACAGAAAGCTGGGAGTAACCTGAAGTAAGCCCTCAGTAACCTGAGTATGATATTGTTCCTGAAAATGGCTAATATAACCAAAATAACTTTATATCCATACTCACTCTTAAAATTCTATAGTGGACTCTTATGATCTAGGAACTCAGTGCCTCTCTCTTGGCTCTTCCTTAATTCAGCATGAAAGACTATGGGTGTTAATCTACCCTCATTACTTCCTCATTTTTCTAACCAGAAACCATGAGCATATGTCCCCCTGATTACCTCCTCAGTCTGCTGCTGAGAGCCCAGTTCGTTCTCCATGGCCTCCTCATTGTTCCGCTTACAAGCTGTTGGCACAACTTGGCTTGAGTTTCCTGAGGAATCCTTTTCTTCAGCCAGCTGGCACTCAGTGTACAGAGACCTATCTATCAGCTCCTTTAGGCTGCCGGCCACCTTCAGGAAGATACGACCCATTTTGGTGGTAACAGCTTCCGAGAGTCCTTCCAGAAACCTGGTCCGTAGAATGGCATCAGACCAAGACAAATGTCGGGCCAGCAGCAGGAAATCAGTGGCATACTGCCTGACTGACTTCTGGCCCTGCTTGGGATGGCAAAGAACAGCACTTAGGATGTCTATCTCAGACAGGGAGTCATATAAGCCCTGTGATCTTCTCAAGAAAGATTTGTTTTCACTGGAGAGGGGGTTTCCTACTTCCATCTGCAAGATGGACCACCTCTCTGCTGCCCCCAGATGAAGAGACACCAGAAATGCCATTTTCTCAGAATCATCCAAAAATCCCCTCATTTGCTTCTCCTCATCAATCTCCTCTGCGTCTTCCTCCGCAGCGGATGAGCTCCGGGCTGCTTCTTGCTCTTCTAAGAGGTAACAGAGTGCTGGGGTCAGCATACCAAAGGACGGCACTTCTTTTGGTGGTGGTTTCTTCATCTCAGGATTTGTGCCAGTCATGTGTGGTGTGCTCTTTGATCCAGGGGCTGTGAATCTGAAGTGAGAGGTAGATGCCTCTCCTGAGTCTGTGGCTTTGAAATTCAGAGTGGGTGTCATTCCAAAGGCTGTTTGTGGTGTGGACATTGTTCCAGGTGCTGGGGTCCTCATTAGTGGTGTAGACATCTCTCCAGAGGTCGTAGCTGTCATTTGTGTCATGGGCATCCCTCCTGAGGCTGTGGCCCCCAGTAGTGGCATGGACACCATTCCTGAAGCCGGGGATCTCATAAGGGGTGTAGATACTGCTCCAGAGGCTGGGGCTCTCAGTGAGGGATTAGCCATTCCCCCAGAAGCTGTATTTGTTGACTGTGGCAAGAATGTAGCTCTAGAGCTCACGACTTTGGTTTGTAGATCTGACATTGTCCCAGTAGGCATGGTTTTCATTAGTGGCACAGACATCTCTCCAGAAGTCATGGGTGACATCAAAGGCATGGGCATAGTTCCAGAGGCTGAAGCCCTCATTAGTGGCTTGGACATCTCTCCAGATGGCATAGCTGCCAATTGTGCAGTGGACATAATTCCAGGGCCTAGAGGTCTCTCTAACTCTGTGGCCACAGCTCCAGCAGAGGGTCTCCTAAGTGTTGTAGATATGGCCGAAGAGGCTGGTGCTCTGACTGGTGGTGGAGATATTCCTGCAGTGGCTGGAGCTCGCACTGGAAATGGGCACATGTCTCCACAAGCAGTGGCCATCGTTTGAGGTACGGACTTTGCTCTAGAAGCTGGAGTTCTCATCAGTGGCACAGACATCACTCCAGAATCTGTTGGTCTCAGGAGTGGCGTGGCCTCTGATGCAGGAACTGAAACCGTCATAGGTGGCATAGACATCATACTTGAGGCTGTAGCTGTCATGTGTGGAGCAGATACTGTCCCATAAACTGGGGTTCTTAGAGATGGAGCTGTCTCTCCAGAAGCTGGAGGTCTCATTAGTAGCAGAGGCCTCTCTCCACAGGATGACGCTTTTGAAAGTAATATAGACATCTCTGATGAGTCTGCGGCTCTCATTAGGGGTGTAGACATTGTTCCAGAGAGCTGAGATCTCATCTGCATCCCTCCCAAAGCAATAGGTCTCATGAGTGGTATGGACACACTTCCAGATTCTTGAATATTTATTGGCTGGGTAGGCATCTTCTCAGAGGCTGTGGGTCTCATTAGTGATATGGATGTTGCCCCAGGACCTGAGACTCTTGGGAAAGGAATGGACATGCCTCCAGAGGTGGTGGTTGGTATCTGTGATGGAGATATTGCTCCAGAAACCGTGGCTCTCATTAGTGGTGTGGACATGCTTCCTGAGGCTGTATCTGTCATCTGTGGCATGGACAGAGCTCCAGAAGCTGTGTCTCTCATTAGTGACATGGGCACCGCTCCAGGAGTTACAGTTGTCATTGGCTGCATAAACATTCCAGAAGCTTTGGATGTCATTAGTGGCTTGGACAATGCTCCAGAGCCTGGAGCTCTCATCTGTGGCATGGATGTCACTCCTGAGACTGTGTCTCTCATTAGAAGTGTGGATGTTGATCCAGAGGTTTTGGCTGTCATTAGTGGGGTAGACATTGCTCCAGAGGCTGAGGCTCTCATTTGTGGTGTAGATGTCACCCCTGAGGTTGTGGTTCTTATTTGTGATGTGGACATTGGTCCAGTGACAGGAGCTTGAATTTTCTGAGTGGACACTGACCCAGAAGTTTGAACTGTCGATTGTGACATAGACATTATTTCGGAGTTTGCAGCTACAACTGGCTGGGAAGCCATCACTCCAGAACCCGAACCTCTTACTCGCTGTGCAGAAACCACTCTATTTGCTGTAGTTTTAATATAGCCTATGGGTACTGTCTCAGGGGTTTTGGCCATTGTTAACTGTGTAGACATCATACCAGAGGCTGTGGTTGACATTTGTTCTGTAAACATTGCATCAGGGCTTAGAGCAGCCATCAGTGGAGTGGACACTGATCCAGAGACTGTAACTGTCTTTTGTGCTGTGGACATATTTCCTGAGGCAGGGGCTCTCATTCGCTGTATGGGCATTGCCCCTGTATCTGAAGTGCTCATGGGTAGTGTGGTCATCAGTCCAGTGGCTGGGACTCTTATTGGTGGAACAGACATGATCTCAGAGTTGATACTTTGTGCTACATCTGGAGACATCACTCCAGAACCAGATGCTGACATCAGTTGTGTGGGCATCGTGGAGGTGAGGGCAGTCATTAGCAGTGGAGACATTGCCTCAGCATCTGGGGTTGGCTTTGGTAATGTGCCTATTTCTCCAGTATCTGGGATTGACAGCAGTGGTGTGGACATTGCTCCAGAGCCAGAAACCGGCATAGACAGTGAAGACATGAGCCCAGAGTCTGAGCCTGGCATGAGTACAGCAGGAATTCCTTCAGAGTCTTGAGGGCTTGTTGGCTCAGTTGATGTTTCTCCCGAAGCTAGGGCTGACATTATCAGAGAAGATATCACCTCAGAGTCTGTGCCTGACATTAGCAGCGATGATATCTCTCCAGAAGCTAGAGCAGTCATTAGCACTTTGGACATTGCTTCTGTGTCCTCATCTGTAATTTGCAATGGGGACATTGCTTCAGAGCCTGGAGTTGTCATTGATGGTGTGGAGTCCACTCCTGGGTTCATCTCTGGAATCATTGGAGGTGTGGAGTCCACTCCTGGGTTCATCTCTGGAATCATTGGTGGTGTGGAGTCCACTCCTGGGTTCATCTCTGGAATCATTGGTGGTGTGGAGTCCACTCCCGGGTTCATCTCTGGAATTAGGAGTGGGGATATCTCACCAGGATCTGATCCTAGCATTAATGATGCCTCAGAGGATGAAGTACTCATTATGGGTGCAGACATCACCCCAGAGGATTGAACTGGCATTGCCAGTGGAGAAATCTCTGCAGAATCTGCTGCTCCCATTAGTGCCGTGGACATTGTTGCAAAGTCAGGAATTGTCATCATCCCTGGAGACATTAACCCATAGTCTGAAGTAGACAACAATGGAGACAAAGTTCCAGAATCTGAGGCTGTCATTAGCAATGGGGACAGTGCCCCAGAGTCTGAGACTGGCATTAAAAGTGGGGACAATGTTCCTGAATCTGAGGCTGTCATTAGCAGTGGAGACAGTGTTCCAGAGTCTGAGGCTGACATCAGCTGTGGAGACAATGTCTCAGAATGTGGTGCTCCTGTGACAGGTGTGCTAGACAGACTGTCAAAGCCTGGGGGTGTCATCAGCTGTGCAGAGCCAAGATCTGAGGCTGAAGTTGAGACTATAGGCAACTGCAATTGAGAATTCAGGATTTGAACCTCTGCTCTGGTCTCTGCCGCTGGTCTAGAAAAAGTTGTCCCCCTGTTTTGGGGGTCACTATTTTCCTCCCTCATCATATTGTTGAATCGTAATGAATGTGAAGGTATTGACATATCTGCTATAGCTACAGAAAGGGGAGCATGGAGACTCTAATGTGTTGACATCGAGGCCCTGATGAAGCCCATAAATCAAGGAAACCTGTAAACAAGAAAGAAATTTAAAAGTCAAAAGCCAAATTCAGGAATATATTGCAAAAATTCATAGAGAGCCGCTTTTATGAGTTGTCGTGTACATGGCTTAAAGGCTGGTTTATCAGTTTGAAGAAACCATATAGCAAATATCCCCAAAGCTGAAGCAACTTTCTATTCAAACACTGTCCTCTTTAGACCAACCCACCCAGTTATACAACACAGCCTCCATGTTAACAAATGTCAATAGCAGGCTCCAAAGCCAGGGAAGCCCTGTCTCAAAATGAGCCAGCAGCACCACCTTCTGGTCAACTGCAAGAACTTCAGATTCCTTGGCTATGCTTTTCCACTACAGAAGCCATAATTAATTCTGAAAGCTCATTGAATTCCACCAATGTCTTAAGTCATATTTTACTACTATGGTATCCCTGAATGTCTTTCTCAGGAAAAGTAGCACATGTATCTGTCAATGACTAATACTAATAGTATTCCACAAAGTAAAACCTTGCTTAACATTATCATCACTATCACAATTAATAACAGCCACCACTACAATATTGGTTACTTAGTAGGTACATGAATGGTTCTGAACTTTAACTGTACAGAATTTTAAACTGCCTGTGATATGCAAGACTTTGCAACCCAATTTTACTTGGATCTTAAATAGTATTATTATTATTACCATTGTACAAGCTTTCTAAGATTAGCAGGAGCTGTGGCTAAAATACTGTGATTCTAACACTGTATCTTTGCCTCTTCACCCTTTCCTTGAGGTTGCACAGTCTTTGGCATTGCTGAGGATGCATGTAGTTGTTTGTCTGACATCCTAAACTAGAAATCAATGGCAGCTTAGTCTTAGTCAATGTACAAAAAAATTCAAGTTTCCCTATTGACCTGAGAGAGGGCTGATCACTCCCATCTCCCTGACCAGCTTTCATAAACAGCCACAGAAGTTGTAGACCCATGCAGACAATCACATAAGATTAGCATATTCTCATAGCCTGATCATGCCCTGAAAAGAAGACTGGATGCTTTGGAGCAATGTCAGAGAAGTCATCAATCTCATGGCTTTGTGCCTTCAAAACAACTGGAACACTGACAGCAGAATACCAACATCAAGCAGTGCTTGAGCATGCACTGGCTGGTAGTTCTTTCTGCGACACACTTTCCCTGCCTCACATCATTTGATGCACACAGTAACCCTCCGAAATTTCTGGCAGTCCTCCTTCTTACAGCTGGGAGAATGAAGGTACACAGAAACTTGATCATTTGCATGTGGTTTGAGAGATGCCCGGGCCCATCCAATCCTATTGCCCCTGCTCCTCACTGTAATGATTCACTACTTCCCATCCTAAATCCCATTGACTAGAGTGCCCCAAGGTGAGGTGTCAACAAAATACTAGAGCCCTACTGACATTTTAGTTACATTTATCTTAATTCATGACATGGGAAAGATGAGCCAACAGATTCTCCAATTCCACCTTCCATCAGTAGATAATCCCAGACATACCACAATTTTCCACTAGGCACAAGACAGAAAGATCTTACCTTACCATTGACAGAGAAGAGTGATAGTGTCCTCTGCACTGTAGCTCTTCTGGTCTGACCAATTGACTTATACACTGTGCCAGTTCATTACAGCAAGGCCCAACACCCGCAGCTGTTCTCGGCAATCTCCCGGAGCTATCCCCTGCCACACCCCCCTCTTGCCCGCCAGCCAGCCTGCCAGCCAGCCTGCCCGCCCGCCCACCCTCCCCTCTGCTATTGACTTGCTAGTGCATGCTCTGGCTCTCTGGTCCCAGATTCTTGCCTCTATATAGGCTCTGACATTTGCCTCTGGCTGCCTTTCACTTGTCAGCCCTCCAGAAGCTCTGCCTTAGCTCTTGGCCTCTGCAACCCTACACTCTTGTCCCTTGCCTCCAGGAATCCCACCAGCCTCTATGTCACATCACTATGACCATCTCTGGCTACCCCAAAGAGAAATGATTGTCACAATATGAAGAAATGAAGCAAGCATGTTCCCTGTAACTGGGCAGGCATGGCTACTCTGGGTCCTAGACAATATAGCTGGCCAGACCAACAAGTACTGGTTCAGTGTTAGAGGTAAGGACTAGGGTTAAGGATGCCAAAGAAATACCATCAGGGAAATTCAAGGAGGTTCAAGAGTAGGAAAAGAAGGGAGGGAAGAATAGGAGGGTGGTGGGGGCTGGGAAATGAAGACCTTAACAGTGACTCATAGTCATGAAAATTTTTCATGGCCGATATGCCCTAATGACAGAGGCAGAGAGAAATTTGGTAGCCACTGTCTGTTCTGCAAATCTAGGATTCAACAGGAAGCTCCATAGGTTTCAAACAGCTGGCAAGAATGTCAGACATGAGTATACTCAGTGAGGATCTATCTCATAAATACAAGAATGATGCCTGCTTTTTATAAGGAGGGCACAAGGTCAGAGAAGAGGTACAGAAAAGTAACCAGAGTGCCCCCCCTCTTTTATTCTTTTTAATACTGAGGATGCAACCCAAGGCCATATACATGCTACCCAAGCACTCTACTACTGGGACACACCCCCTGGCCCACTGCAGACTTTCAGATGAATGCTACTTAAGCATCCATTTAGTCTGGGGGCAGAATTGGCCATTACATTTGAGACAGTCAAAGCCTTCAGGTGAAGCTTAGGGAACTCGGGTTTATGGACTCCGAATTTGCTGTCAAAATTATTTAAAATTATCAACCAACAGCCACTCCTAGTAAGCAGCAAACCAAAATGAGCCTTTGGGCTATGTACTAGATACATACTACATTCACCAGGATTCCCAGCAACATGTGCAAGGTAGGGAGTACTGCCATTCTCACTTTACAAATAGAGAAGCAGCCTTGAAAAAATTTCCAGGACCAAGGCGGCAGAACTCATCCTAATGGGAAAAGCTGTGTTTGATCAATTTGCTTCTGAAATCATTTTCTGTTTACCACCCATGATTAGAAACACTCAAGATACTCTACTCATTGTGGGATGCCCATCCCACCAAGGAAGGAAACTTTCTTACCACGAGTGATTACATCACAGTAGTAGCAGTGGTCATGGTGGTGGCTGTCATAGTAATAATACCTGGCCTTGAATATTCTTCTCATAAGTCAAGAATTGTGCTAAGGGCTTCAGGGGTGTTATCTCATTGCTCTGTACAACTACTCTTTGAGCTAGACCCTGGTAATTCCCAGTTTACTGATCAGAAAGTTGAGCTTCAACAGGTGGTCTTGTTTAAATGTGAAGTGTTCCCTGACATGTCAGTGCACTTGAACACCTGGTCTCTGGCTGATGGGACTGTTTTGAAAGATTATGGAACATTTGGGCCTTGGGTCCTAGCTGGTGGACCTAAGACACTGGTGGTGGCCTTTGAGGATGAGCTCTGCCCTCTTTCCAATCTTGTTCTCTGCTTCCTGATGCGTTCAGATGGGAAGTGCCACCATCTTTGTACGCTGGGGGCCAGCGAAGCCCAGCCACCATGCCTTCCACATGCAGACATTCAGACTCCCCCTCCCCATCAAAAAAAAAACCCTGTGAGTCCCTCTTAAGTAGCTTCTAACAGGAATTTCATCAATGACAAGAAAAGTAACTAACACAGTAGGTGACATGATATGACAACAACAACATCAACAAAAGAATCCAGTTCTGCCTAATGCAAAATGAAACTTTCCAATCAGTCTGTCCTGAGTGAAAAAGCAGTCATAGAAAACCCATTCTAAGGTCAGGTCTGAAAGAAGACTCAACAGGTTAAGAAAAAAGCACTTATATAAGGCCGATGGCCAGAACTGGAGATGGAGGGAGAGAGTCAAGTTCAAAAGATGCCCTCAGACCTCCATATGTGCTCCATGGAAACATACATGCCTGCACTCACAACACACACACATCAATAATAATAATAATAATAATAAAATTTAAATGAAACCCCATTATTTTATTAATGGCTTCATAACAACCCTTTTTAATTTTATTGTACCTTATGATTAAAGATAACTATGACTGTATCAGGTACTGTACTAAATGCTTTTCTTACATGTGTGATCTCATCTATTAAAGCATCCCTATAAGGTAGGAGCTATTATCAACTTCAACATCCAGATGAGAACCCAAAAGCACAGAGATGTTAACTAACTTTCCCAATGGCACTCAGCTACAGAGCTCAGTTATCTATGAGAACAAAAAGTTGGAAATATCCTGAATACCTGATGTTAGAACATAATTGCTTAATGATTAAATGAGTCATGGTGCAATTTAGCAGCCCCTAATGTGTCTATTAAGAATTAAAATCTAATGTGAGCTTAATTACAAAATCCTTTTAAAATGAAATAAATGTGTGTATGTTTCTACTCTGTGTGGGGTTGGACACCTGTGTAATCCCAGAATTCAGAATTCTGAGTCAGGAGGATTGAAAATTGGAGGCTACCTCTAAAAGAGAGGCTATCTCAAAAGAAGAAAACCACAATTATTTTAAGTGTGCATATTTTAATAAAACTTGATGAAGTTATACTATAATCACATTTCCCCAGAAAGTTAAAGCTTAGAAGAACATTTCCAAATATTAACAGTAACTATACTTGAATGGCAGAATTACATAATATTTTTATTTTCATTTTTCTTATCTGTATTTTCTCATTTGCCTAAAATCATTCCATTTTATTTGCAAAGAAAATAAACAAAAGTTAGTTCCCCTTTTTAAACATGTCTGATTCCCTATGCTTCTATGTACAGCCCTTTCCAGTCCTCTACATACAATCTCTAGGGATGCCTCAAATTCCTCCACAAGCAACACTTCTTCCCCAAAAAACTTAAGTTTCTCCACTTGGGCCTTTCCTTCTGAAGTGATTTCTAAAATCGTATCTAGGGTAGCTTGCTATAATTCAGTTTTTCTTGGTTTATATTTAAAATGATTTCTTCTAACTTTTATTTGTGTTTAATATGAAAGTAATCTAGGAACTTATTCCTAGGATTAAGAACTTGAAATCTCAGTTCAGATAAAGTCCTGATACTACCCCACCCTGCTTCCCTACAAGTCCCACTGCTCAGTCCACACATGGTTGGGTGTGTCTCCTTCCAAACTTTTTCTACTTGCAATGGCATTCAGAGTTTATATCATGCAATTGCTTGCAAAAATCCAGTGTGTGCAAAAAGCTGCAGTTAGAACCCATGCTGGCCACTCCGGGGTTTTATGTTCTCATCCACTATGACAATTTTCATCAGCTAGCTTCTAAGAAGGCTACTGAGGGCTATTGCATGCTCAGCCCATTTGAACATAGAGTTCTGTTTTATTAAAGTAAAGAGTCTCTAGGAACACAGAAAGGGAAGGGCCTCCTAAGACAGGCAAAGTCCACAAATTGCCGCTTAGCATCTCTCAGATCCCTCACCTACCCACCCAGTCTGATCTGATCAATACAGCTAGGAGGTGTCAGCTCCTGCCACTTCACAAGAGGTAATTGAGTTTGGGGGATTGCAAGGCTAGCTGCTTGGGGAAATAAGAATAAACAAAAGACTGTTCAATGTGTCAACAAACAGCTTTCTAGCTGTTGAAAATAAGCTTGCCTCTAGATTTCCAACAATATCTCCCCCAGCCCTAATGAACACACACCCAGTTACCTGAAAACAGAGAAGCTTAACGGAACAAGCTCTAATTCAGGGTCTCCTACCTTCCCCCTTCATTCAGGACACAGGCACAAACACACACACAAACACACACAATTTTGCTCTCCATCAACTTTGACACTTGAAATACCCAGCCAGTTCTTTGTAAATTAAGTGAGGAATGGCTAGCATTTGCTAAGTTCTTCCTATGCACTGTGCTAAGCATTTTACATATACTATGTTATTTGATTGCACAAAATAACAATAAAGTGGAGGAAATGCCCCCATTTTATAAATCAGCTAAAGAACTGAAGTCGAGACAAATTAAAATGCAGTATCTTACCTTGGCTCTCTCAGCTGAGAGGGAGTGAAGCTGGGCTTGTCACTCCGGTCTGTCTGACTCAGCCAGTGCTCTTAGCTCACGGGAGAGTCACACACTGTCTTCGAGTCTCTGAAGGGCTGTCATATGGAAGAGAGGGTAGGTGTGTTCTGGGTAGCTCCAAAGAAAAGGATTTGACTGTTAGTTGGGAATTACGCTTTCATTGGATGTGCTGCAAATTCCCCCAAACAACATGTATATGCATGTCCAACTCTATAGGGAAAAGAACATTAGAAGAGCAAATGGAACTGCCTTGCGTTAGGTGCCGTCCTGAAGGATCTGTGGAATCAGAGAGAACCGAGGGGATACAGGAGGACTGCAAATGGGCAGCATCCCAATTTTCTTAAATAAGGAAACTACATAGCAGTGTACTGTAAACTCCAGGGCTGTAAGCTTGATGTCAATCCTTAGAGAGATTCTGCTGCAGATTATGAAGCAGGTAATTTATAAGCACTTACAGTGTAAGTGGCATCGGGAGGTACCTAGAGGTACTCACAGGACTCTACAAATGAGACCAGGCTCCCAGACTATTTATAGCAATTGAAAAGCTCCAAAAGTAAGGGACTGACATTGAGTTACTTGATTTTTTTTTCTTTTTCCAAGGAAAGGCGTTAAGAAACAAAGCAACTGAAAGGGCTTTCTTTAAGATACCACAAAAAAAGGAAATAATCTCAGAATAAAAGACAGTCCCTTCAAGATAACACATTGGTCTCCTTTTTACAAATCATTTGCTACATAGTCCTAAGACTTTCTCCTTGCAGGGGGGCTGGGGAACAGAATACACTGCTGCAATATTCCTGGGGGATGGGAACTTGTCCAACGACCTGCTTTAGGGAGTCACTCAGAGTTAAAACATCAACATATAGAAGACCCGATACCTGTAAGACAGGAAGTCTTTCTGGCCAGGAGAGAGAAGAGTGTGTCCTTAGCTTAAGTAAGGACATCAACATAAATAAAGTGTCCACAGGAACAAGTCACAAAAAGAAAAGTTGCCAAGTGGGAAGAAAAGCCCTGCTAAGGCGGGACTTGGCCAAGACATTTGCCCTGTGCTACCCCTTGGAGCTGACAGCTCCCTTGTAGGAATAAGAGCCTGATGCCTTTAAAGCATTTCTACCACAAACTACTTTCTGACCTGATGATCTCCAAGCAACCTTCAAACTATTACTTGTCTTCTCAGAGCTGACTTTCTAAAAGCATAAGAATACAAAACAGACAGCAAAATACCAGTTTCCAGAGCAGGGTGTGGGGGGGCTAGTTCTAGAAGGGATTCTCATGCTGGGGTCCTCTCCGGTTCCACATTTTTACATATGCTGTAAATAAAGGCACTGATGGGATTCTTACATAACTTTTCTAGAGCTGAGAAGCCTAGCAGAAAGGTTTACATTTGAAGTCCCATGGTTTACAATATGTCTGTCTGCATTTGGTCATTTTCGCTCATGGTCTTTGCTGCCAATTCACTAGGTTTTAGCAGTTTCTACTTCTCACGTAAAATCCTTACAAACTATGCACTCATTTGTGAGCACTGCATCCTGAATAACAGATACCTTACGCTACACAATGGCTATGCAAAGATCCCATTCCTGTCCTAAGCTTTCAAATGACCCATGGCAAAGAAGAGAGAGCAGTATCCTCCTATTTGCAGAATTCATTTAGAAAAATGCTTTTAAAATGCAATTTGACTAATGTCTGTTGACGCTGACCTTGCTTCTGAAGGTGACCGCAACAAAGTAGCCTCTAAAACAATCTTATTTGTATTTCTACCCTTGATAAGCCATGCTTATGATTCTTATCCTCTGTATAGTTATTGTTAACTCTTCTGCATTTTAAATTCTTTTTACTTTTTTTTTGATAAATACAAAATAAAGAAGAAAAAAAAGATTAAAAAAAAAATAAAACTGCATTTCTCAAAATAAATGTATGGCAGGGAGCCTATGCATCAGTTTCCCCACAGCAGGGCTAGAAAATGCACATTCAGTTGTCAGGGGGCTCCATTTTCAAGAATCAGACATAGGAAATAAGAGATGAGGCTAAGAAATAAGCAGTTTAACCCATGATTCCCAAATCCATGAGCTTAAGAACCATTTCTTTGATTGTGGGTGGGAATGTGCTTTGTTTCGTTTTTTTACCATTGAGTCTTGCTATATAGCCCAGCCTAGCCTCAAACTCATGATGATCCTCCTGCCTCAGTATGCTGCATGCTAGGATTACAAATGTGAGCCACCATTCCCAGATAGGACTTGTTCTCTGATTTTCTCATCCTACAAGCCTGAGCTGGAACCCCAGTACTTCTAGTCACTTCTTAATTATTCAGAAAAATCCCAGACCTGTCTCATATCTCTTTAAGAGCTTTAAAGAAAACAACATGTATAGAGTGTCTGGCATATGAGCTGAAGCTTTAGTAAGCTTCCTTCATTCTGTTTCTTCACAGACTCTGCTGCCTGCCCCCCCCCTCTCTCTCTCTCTCTCTCTCTCTCTCTGCTCAGCTTCTGTCTTTGTTGCCAAACTGCACACTCTTTCGAGGTCTGGTATTCAAGGTCCAATTTTAATGACCACTGTACTTGGTGGGCAAAGTTTTGTCATCCCTGGTGCCATCATAGGTCTCTAGCTGGCCTATAGAATGACTGCTCATGGATCAGCTGCCCACTCCCTGCTCAATCAGCTCTTGGCTGGGAGAAGGGGGAGCAGAATCACGTGGTACCAAACATAGCCACCTATTCATAAGAAACTGCTACTTCCCTCAGCTAGGGTCTGGGGATAGAAACTCCTTAGAAGGGGCCCGTGGGTGTGGCAGGAATTCTGAGGCTTAGTCGGTCCAGCACACCTAGGCTGCTCATTTATCCAGCCTGCCAAAGGAATGAAGCCTTCAAGTTAACTGAAGTCTCTTTTTAATTCCAACTTTTCATCTCCACCAGGCCAGAAACAGCAGTTAAAAAAAAAAAAACTAGAAAAAAAAATTAGACCACAGTTAAGGAGGGAAAAAAAACTTAACCCTAAAAAAAGAGACCTGTTTCTAGAATGCGTTTTTTCAGTTTCCAAAGCACTTTCATATCCATTTCCTCATTGCAGAGCTTACAGACTGGCAACCACAGGCTAGATCCAGACTGCAGACAGATTTTATTTGACCCACACAAGGTTTTTTTTTTTTAGCATTTTTTTTTAATTATTTGCCAACACTTAAAAGTCAGGAGATTTCCCATAAAATCCAGAATTTCTGGCTTCTCTGGGAAAAACAGAGCAATTTAGATCTCCACTTCATCACGACAAGTATCAGCTGGGACTGAGAAGGGGCATGAGCTCACAGTATCCTCTCAGCCACCTTTACTTTCTCACGGTGACCTACTTGGCCCCTGTAGTCATTTTTTAAAGTTACATAACTTGGGAGAGTTTATTCTGTCTTTTCAGCACATGGCTCCCAGAGATGCGACTCTGGCTGTCAGCCTTCACAGCAGGCATCTGTACTCACTGAGATACCTCACTGCCCCCCCTTTTAAGCTTCTGGGGCCCCATTTGAGTTCTTTGGATCAGGTGAACTAAGTGGTAACAGATTCTGAATCCTGACTGGTTTGGAATCTCCTCTCTGCTCTTTACATTTGGGACTCTAGGCAAGCTACCCAACTTGTCAGACTTTTCTTTCGTCATCTGTAAAATGGGAATAATAATAATAGTAATATCATCCAACTCACAGACATATTGAGCAACTAAATGAGCAAATGCATACTTCCAACACTAGCTGCCCATCTGGAACATGAGAAGTACTAAATAGTCTCTCTCTCTCTCTCTCTCTCTCTCTCTCTCTCTCTCTTTCTCTCTCCCTCCCTCCCTCCCTCCCTCTTTCTCCTTGCCTTTTTGAAACGGGGTTTCTTTGTGTAGCCCTGGCTGTCCTGGAACCCATTCTGTAGAGTAGGCTGGCTTCAAACTAACAGAGATTTACCTGTCTCTGCCTCCTGAGTGCTAGGATTAAA
>PVIH01013055.1:0-60289 GCA_004025045.1 Sigmodon hispidus | reverse complement strand
CTGCTCCCTGCCCAGGGAGGGGATGGGGAGTTGCAGAGAAGAAAAATGACCAGATGTGTTGGGAGGGGGAAGAGACCTTGAATAAGGATATACAGGGATGGAAAAAAAATTCAGAGGGAAAGATGAACACAAAGAAAATATATGTGTAGCAATCTTATTTGTATTTCCACCCTTGATAAGCCATGCTTATGATTCTTATTCTCTGTATAGTTATTGTTAACTCTTCCACATTTTAAATTCTTTTTACTGTGTTTTTTTTGATAAATACAAAATAAAGAAGAAGAAAAAAAAAGAAGGTGACTAGAGAGGGATAAATGTTTGAGACTAAGCTTCTGTGGAGGCCAAACAACAATGAACTATCAAAAGTCAGTTAAACAGGAAAAACTTCAACAAACTCTTAGTTCACTCAACAAGAGATCAATATAGGTATGGGTAATGAAGGGGCATTTGGTTGGTAGCCTTGCCCTCTTTATCTAGAAGGCAGTCTCCCACTCCGAGGGCTAAGTATTCCGACTGATAGCCCCAAGCCTGAAGTTAGTATATTCTTCAACCTGCAGAGCAATCTATCAGCTGTTCTCTGGTGGAAGTATAAGACCTCTAAACTCAGATCTACCAGATTACTCACCTTCCACAGCTTTCCTTCTTCTCATGGGGGTATTTAATGCTGAGCAGGATTTCAGAGCATTAAAGACTAGTCCTTCAGATCTCATTGTTATGTCTCCTTCCATACTCAATACACTAGGGAAACATTACTTGTCTTGGATATTAGCCACATCAAGGTTTCCCACTTAGGAGTCTCTGGAGCCTGAGAGAACTTGTTAGTCCAACAAGCTGCACAGCTGAGTTTGGCCCCAAGAGGCTCCTGATATGCCAGAAAAGAGAGATAGGGAGAGAGAGGCTCCCAAAGTGAATATAATCATATCGGACCTTTGATGTTTGAGCTGCCTGACTTCTTAAATAGTCTAAATGGTAGGAGAACAAAATAATTCTGTTTCAACTGATATCAGCTCCAGCTGTCAGACTCCAAGAGTATAAGGCCCAGAAAGAAATCACTTCAATACTTTGCCTTTTATTCAACCTCTCCCTCTCTTTCTCTCTCTCATACACACACACATAGACACACACATATATTTTCACTTTCCAATAATATATATTAATTTTCTTTTCATGCCTCTTGTGTTTACCTTTCTCCTCATACTTTGGTGTTGTTTTTTTTAAGACTTGAGATAACTTTAGATAACATTTTAATCCATTCTTCTTTATCTTTTCTTGCCTTCCATTTTTCTTTCTCCTTTCCTTGTTTTCTTACTTCATTTCATTTACTTTTTAAAAAAACTTCACTCTAAATAATTTTTAACTTTCTAGCTTACTTTAAATTATTAACATTTTCTGTTGGAAGGTCACTGATGGTATAGTATTTGGACTTTAGTTGATTTTAAGTGCATTTCTGAATTTGCTTGGTGTAGCTGTTAGTGAAGCTTTATTGAGTCTTCATGAGCAGGTTGCTCCTGTGATCCCAAAATAAAAATTGGAAGAGACGTCCACAGCAACAGATGTGTAAATTGTAACACAGATACACAAGAGCTGTGGAAAAGTAAGGTAACATGATGCTTCCAAACAATCATAACTCCTCAATTACCAAATCAAAAGCTATGGAAATGGTTGAAAAACTTATTTAAAATTTTACTTGTCATAATGGTATATTACTTCAAAGGGGATGTTAGCAAACAAATAAATACATTAAGGAAAATAATTTGGAAACTGGAATAGAAATTCAGTACTACAAAAGCAAAAAAAAAAAATGTTACCTACTTGGATTAGAAACTTTTTAAAAAAAATCTGAGATTTTGAAAAAATAAAAAACACCTTCTGAAATGAAAATATCAACAAACAAGACACTGTAAGAAGACAGTATCATCGATAGATTATCTGAAGCAAAACAAAACATCAAGAATGGAGCCAGTGTCACCTTACATTTGTATGTGAATAAAGAAACAAATGCTAAACATTCTATCTTAGTGTAGACAGCAATAACCAAAAATAATTGCAATATGATTCAGGCATTAAAAGTGTAGTAACAAACAAACAAAAACATCCAAAAATATAAACTATATCATTAATGATGTTAGAAAAGTAATATTTTAGAATACTAATACAATAAAGCTGAATTAGAAAGTTAATGAAGCTAAAAATATTTGTAAATAATGAAAAAAACAAAGTGAATTTGTAATAGAAGTGAAAAAGAAGAAGCAAGACACAAGAAAAGCTCTACTCAGTGAATATATAAGAAATGACATTGTGGGAGGGCTTCTTCTGATAAATTTTGGTGGACTTGCAGCTGCTAATTAAAAGGAGTCAGTCAGTGTCAGAAGAAAATAGAGTGAATGCATTCAAAATCTATGTATGGAATAATAATAAGATAACTGAAAATTATAGAGAAAGGGAGGGACAAAACATTAAAAAGGAATAAGGCAAATGAATTATAGCTAGCTCTAACGTGGCTCCCCAAAAGTGCTGTGAAAAGCAGGAGCCTTTCCCAAAAGGTAAGGTAGATTTTATGATTGAGGATTCTGGACATTCTACCCTCAGAAGTCCAGGTTTGGTGAGATAGTGATTTTCCTGGTCAGCAGCAGAGAGATTTCCCTTTCGTTACTGTATAAAACATGAAGAACAGTGGACAGGTGACACTTTGAGAGGGATCTATTGCTCCAAGCTGAGCTATCCTGGGAGCTGAGAATTGAGCACAACCACAAATCAAGGAGATTGAATTTAACTTGGCACAGCCTCAGAGTGAGTAATAGACAGTCCTGGGAAACAGTTGTAGAGTGTGGGAGAGCCAGACATTGACAAGCTAAAAAGTGCAGGCTGCAGGATTCTTTATTTAGGCAGTGAAATGCATATCCCTGAATTTCAAGGAGCAGATCTCACCAACTGAGAATAACACTGGAATTTGGGAGCCTCTGCCTGAGGTCAGCAGGTGGAATAATCTTTAGACTCATTTATCTGCCTTTCACTGCTGTAGAGTTTGAGAACTCTGAAGGATATTCATCACAGATGGTGATTAATACTCAGAAGGTCTTGAAACTACAAAGACAGAGGCTCATTTGACAGATCTCAGTGCTGTGGTTGCTTCCCACATTCCAAAAGTATTTTAGAGATATCCCCAGCTAGAACATGAGCCACCCCAGAGAATATTATCTCGGGAGACTTGAGAGGGAGAGAGAAGCGGTCCAGTCCATAGATAGCAAAGCAAGTGTGGCCAGAAAAGACCCAGGTACAAAAAAAAGGAAAATATTAGGGTGGAAAATAACCAGAGTAGACATTGAATATTTGTTTAATACAGGATAAACAGCATAGCTAATAAATAAGAAAGAGTCCACAAGTTCAGTTGACCAGTCCCTATGCTCATTCATGTTACCAGCAAGCTTCAAGTTTTAAGAATCTATGAGGAAACTGACCCAATACTTCTTGGTTTTGTCTTTTATCTTATTTTTCTTTCTTATTCTAGCCTTTGTGCTTTCTTTATTTTTTTATGTGTGTATATGTATGCATATATTTCTGAGTCTGTGCATTTCCCTCCCCCTCTCTATATGTGTGTGTGTGTATACATGTGTTTCAGTACTGTGGATTGAATCTACAACCTCATATATATTAAGTTCAGATTCCATGGAGCCAAAAAAAAAAGCCAAAAACAAAAGCTAGGCATAGTGATGCATGTCTGTAACCCAACAATGGAGAACAGATAGGCAGATGTATTCCTAGGGCACATTGGCCATCTCACTTTGCCAGCTCAATGAGTTCCATGTAGATGGGATTTTTACTCTTTGGTGGCCTACCATCCAGCTCTCAAATAAACATATTCAGACTTAGTCTTACTTACGAATGCCAGGCTTTAGTTTGAGTTCTTTCTAGCCAGCTTTTCTAACTTAAGTTGTTCTGTTTCTCTTTAAATACATTTTGCCTCTCGGCTTTTTACCTTCCTTTATTCTATAATGTTTTTCTTATTCTGTGGCTGACTGTGTGGATGTGTGGCTGGCCCCTGGTATTTTCCTCTCCTTCTCACTCTTCACCATTCTCTCAGAAACTTAGATATCTCCTCCTAATTGTTCTCTCTGCCTGGCAACCCCACATATCTATCTCCTGCTTAGCTGTTGCCTGCCTGTTCATCTCTTTATTAGCCCAATCAGGTGTTTTAGGCAATGTAACACCACTTCACAGAATTAAACAAATGCAGTATGAAAGAATGCAACACATCTTTGCCTCATTAAACAAATATCCCATAGAATAAACAAATATAATATATTTTAAAATTATATTCCACAACAGTTTCAGGTTCAAGGAAAGATCTTATCTCAAGAAATTGAAGAAGATATCTGACTGTTGTAGAAGGTTTTTGGCCTTGTTTGGGCTAGAGGTTTGGACTTGGCCTGTGGTGGCTTTTTTTTTTAAAGAAATGAATTAGATGCTAATATTAATTTTATATTGTTTGGTCTATGTCTTAGGCATAGTGTTAGCTAGCTCCTTTATCTTAATTAAACTTATTTTTAGTATTTTATCTGCCACATGGCCTGGCCCGTGGCTCACTTGGATTTTCTTGTCTCTTCTTCTGGTGTCGGATGGAGACTGGCTAACTCTGCCCTTCTTTTACCTGTTTATCCTCTGATTTTCCACCCATTTCTATGGTGTTGCACAAGGCCAAAACAGCTCCTTTATTTTCAGCATACAGAGAACAATTTTTTACAACATCTGACATCAATATTTGGCCTCCACATACATACACACACATACACACACACACACACACACAAATATATACATCATACACATAAAACAAGAGAGACAGCATGATGCTTCTATTAGATAATAACTTTCCAAAATGATCAAAGCTAACAATATGTATGAAGATGACATTCTGGATAAATAATTCAAAAGATTATTTATAAAAATTATAAATGACTTCAAACATTACACATATAAGCAGATGAATTCATTCAAAGTCCTGGTGAGAAACATTAGCAAAATAGAGGTGAAAATTAAAAAAATGTGTGGGACAAAATCTACAGTCTAAAAAGTCTCAGCATAAAAGAAAAAATCTACAAGGAAATTGAGATTTTTTTTAAATATAGAAATATTATATATTAAAGGCTCAATAGTTTGGAATATTAACTGTTATCAGTACCACCCAGAAGACTTGAAAAAGTCTTGAATTAACTGGGATCAAGGATAAGTTTGAGACAATATTACATTGCAACATCAATAAGAATCAGTTGACCCAATAAATCATTGTTTTGTCTTTTAACTTATTTTCCCTTCCTCGTTCTTCTATCATCCAAAAAGTCTTGGAAGCATACAAGCAAAAGATCAAAGCTAATTAGCTATGGAATAGAAGACAAGGAAGAGATTAGAAACTAAAGGCTCATCGATCTATTCAGTAAAATGATTGCAACACATTCATCAAATTCAGAGAAATAAAATTGCATCCAAACAAAAAGGTATTTAAAACTCCAAACAAGCATGACTGGAGAAGAACTTCTCTATGACACATTATAGTTAATATGTCAAAAAACACAAATAAAGGAAGCAATATTAAAACTGTAATGTAAAAAGATGCCTATCCCGCAACAAAGGCAAGCACTTGGCAAAAACACCAGATCTCTTATCAGCAAACTTAAAAGCCAGAAAATCATGGAGTGATATTTTTAAGCTGTGCAAGTAATTGACAAACAAGATAACTATAACTAGCATAGGTAGCTTTTTAAAATTTATAGAGAAATAAGGACAGTTCAAATCAAGCACAAAACAAGGAATTTTATGTACACTAAGCCAGCACTGAAGAAGATAAAAGAATACTATATCCAAAGATGGAATAAAGTATGTCAATCATGAGATCACCAAATAGTAAATTTCATCTAGAACAAAGAAGTACTAAGATAAAGAAAGTATTGTTGTTCAATACAATAAACCAGTGAATACAGATGATAATAATAACCTAAAACAGCCAATAAAATTCCAGGAGTTAATAAACAAATCTCAGTAATAATCTTAAATGTACTTTGCCTTAACTTACCAAGGAGATACAGATTAGCTAAGTGTGTTTTAAAATAACATCCCGCTCTTTATTGTCTCCAAGAAACACAGGTCTTTGGAAAAGAGAACTAAACTGAGAGTCAAAAGAATGGAGGTCAATAAATCAAACAAACAGATGCTGAAAATAAGCATGTATTCTGATATTTGCTAAACTAAAACTACAACTAAAATTAGTCATAAAAGATAAAGAAGGCCACTCATATTAGTAGGAGGAGCAATTGATTAAGATATACAGCAAGAAACTGGAGAGATAACTCAATGGGTAAGAATGCTTGATGCTTAATCTGTGTTTGAACACCTAGCATACATGTAGAAATATCTGTGTGGTCCCATGTACTTGAGGTAACCAGAGCAATAAGCAGGTGGAGTTAGGAAGATGAATATGATTGCCAGCCTATCTCCAAGTTCAGTAAGAGATCCTCTACCAAAGAAATAAAGCAGAGCTTTAGGAAGCACTTCTCTATGTTCTCCTTTGGCTTTTTTGCACACATACAGGTACATGGATGCATCTACTTGTATGCACATAAACCACTTATACAATTCTAACACACATGCAGACATGAAAACTTAAAGATATAGGCTAAATAGGCTGAATATTTTGATTCTCAACTCAATATAAAAAATGAACACTAATGGACCTAAAGAGTCACAAACATATTGGTATAATAACAGTAGGGGACTTTAATATCCAAACCTCATCTTTAAATACATCATCCAAACTGAAAATTATCAAAAAAGTACATAGTTAAACAATATTATAAATGAATTGGACAAGTATAGACCACACATTCTTTGCACTACCTTATGAAATCATCTGTAAAATAGACTTCATTTTAGGCTACAAAGCAACTGTCAACACATAAAATATTTCTTTGTATATTATTAGATAATGTTGTAATAAAACTAGAACTAAATAGCAAAAAAAATACACAAATACCAAAAGACTGAACTTTCGATGATCAGTGGGTTATTTAACACATCAGCAGTGAAACTGTAAAATTACTAGAATCAAATTGAACAAAAATTATGAGACTCATTTGAATATAGCTAAGGCAGAATTCAGAGTAAAGCTTACATGTATGTCAGCTTGCATTAAAAATTCAGATTTTAAACAAATCTAATTGTTGAAGAATATTATTCTAAGATGTGTCACGTTTGTTTATGTTGCATATGCTTAACTCTGTGAAGTTGTGATACTGTGCCTATCTAAAACACCTGATGGTCAAATAAAGAACTGAAAGGCCAATAGATGAGAGGAGAAAGATTAGGCTGAGATGGTAGCCAGGAGAGAGTAAATAGAAGGAGAAATCTAGGAGGAAAGAAGAAAGAGTAAGAGAACAAGATGAGGACTCTAAGGGACAGCTACCCAGTCATCCAGCCAGCCAGCCAGCCAGCCACAGAGTGATAGTAAGATTTACAGAAATAAGAGAATGGTTAAAAAAAAATACAGAGGCAAAAGTTTGATGGGATAATTTATGTTATGAGATGCTGGAAAGAAATGTACCAAGCCAAGGCTGGGCATTTCTAAGTAAGAATAAGCTTCCGTGTGATTTATTGGGAACTGGATGGCAGGCTCCCTAAAAGAACAAAACAAGCAACAAAATCATTTTTTTGTAAGTGGGGAGACCATAAAAGTGGGTATGAATCTGAGAGAAATGATAACTGAGGTTGATGAGGTACATGATGTAAAATCACCAAACAATAAATATACAAAAAAATGACATACCTCAAAATTTTATAACAGAAACAAGACAACCCTAAAAGCAGTAGGTGATAAATAATATCAGGGCAGACATTAATGCAAGAAAGACTAACACACAGTAGACGAAATTAATCAAACAAAAACAACATTTTCAAGTAGAAAACCAAGATTAACAAATCCTTAGAGGACCTGATCAACAGAAAGAGTATAAAAGTCAAAAGCGATAACACTGGGGACTGAAATGAGACTACTATGAAAGATTTCAAAGAAATTCAAAGGATCACCATGCAATATTTTGAAAGCTTATATTCTCCAAACTTGAAAATCTGGAAAAGGTTATTAAATATGTATGCTCCAACAAAATTAAACCAAGGACATGTAACAGATCCATAACAAGCAAAGTGATGTAGAATAAAAACAAGAAAGCCCAAGATTAGATGGATTTACTGTGTGATTCAACCAAAGCTTTAAGATTCCACAAAGTAGAAAGGGAGAAAACACGACACACACACATACATACACACACACACACATGAAAGCTAATGAAAAACTTAAGTAAATTGTTTGAAAACTAAATTTATGAATTTGTTAAGAGGATAAACGCACTATGACCAATTTGGGTAGTTTAACATACACAATATAATAAATGCTTGCAAATATTATATTGAAAATTTTCTCACAGTGATGAATTTGTGCTTTTTTGGAATTTTTGTGTGGTATTGGCATCAGAAAAATAATGACTTTGTAGAAAGAGTTTAAAAACATTCCATGCTTAGTTATCAGAGGAATGCAGATGAAAGTGCTTTGAGATTCCATCTATCCCAGTCAGAATGTTTATCATCAAGCAAAAAATGAGAAAAATACTGATATTTATGTAAGGAAAGGGGAACCTTTTCACATACTTGAGTGGAATGTACAATGTTTCAGCCACTGTGGAAATCAGTTCAGAGGCTTCTGAAAAACACAAAAGTAAAATTGACAGATGACCCAGCTGGGTTACTTCTGGGCATATATTAAAAGAACTTACACTAAAGAGATACTTGCACATCCATGTTCTTTGTGACTCAACTCACAAGAGCTAGGATGTGTGTAGTCAACCGAAATGTCTGCCAACTGGTAAATAGATGAAGAAAAATATCTACACATTCACAATGGAGTTTTATTTAGCACTAAGAAAAATGAAATCATGACATTTGCAGGTAAATGTATAAAACTGGGGGAAAAATATACTGAGCGAGGTAACCCAGTCCCATAAAGCCAAACTGCAAGTGTTTTATTTCATATGTGGATTCTAGCTTTATGGTTTTTTTAAAGAATTTTTGTTTGTTTAACTTGGAATCTTTGTAGATACCTGGAATCTAGAAAGTGGTTATAGTATTGTATCAAATTAAATTTCTTTTGGCATTTTTGTCAGTTACACACAGGCCTGATAGAATAGCAGGAATTGAAGTTGTGTGCATCTGAGGTTGCGACAATAATGAACCTCAAGTTTTCTTTTTTCACCCTTTGTATTTTTAATTATTAATAAAATTCCTTTTACATACCCTCTACTCTACCCCCTCCATCTCCAGCTCAAAAAAATATGGTACATTACACAATGGTGTATTGCTCAATGGTAAAAAACAATGACATCATGAAATTTGTAGGCAGATGAATGGAACTAGAAAAAAATCACCCTGAGTGAAGTAACTCAAACCCAGAAAGACAAACACAGTATGTACTCACTCATAAGTGGATAGTAAATGCATAACAAAGGATGAAAAGGCTAGATTCAATTTTTCTTAAGAGTCCCTCAACAGACTCCAGTGAAAATGGCACAACTCTTTCATTCACCATCTGGATTTGGTTCAAGAGGAAGGGATTCAGAGACCTGTACAAGTGTGGCAGTAGCAGGGACAATCTGTTGCTTTTATGGTAATACTTGTCTAGGAGTAGGACTTCAGCTAGAGCTGGCAAAAGTTGTAATCAGTTTCTTTTAGCCATATATAAACAAAAGGGTTCAACACCTGGGAGTCACACATTTGTTCAAGACCATTTCATTATTTTAGACTGATGCTTCTCTCTCTTGTCCAGCCTGTCCTGCAGCCACTTATGACATAGTAACTCCGAGGCTTAATATCATAGTAATTGCTGGGTCAGTAGTTCAGGCATATTACTAAATAGCAATTATACTTAAATTAACTCATAATACTTATCTGTGTTTAGCCACATGGCTTGATACCTTTGATTCAGTACAGGATTCTCATCTTGCTTCCTCTGTGTCTGGCTGGCATCTGCTTCTCTGCCTTTCCTCTTCCCAGGATTCTCCTAGTATGGTTGCCCCGCCTTTACTTCCTGCCTAGCTATTGATCAATCAATGCTTTATTAAACCAATATGAGTGATAAATATTTACAGTGTACAAGAGCATAGTCCCAGAGCACATCATGCCCAAGTGGGAACAGGAACTATGATGTTTGGTTCTGCCTCATCAAGTTAGTAACAGGTGCCTGAGGATTGTTTTAGGATGCAAGGTAGCAAAAGCCATTTTAATGCTTGCACAGGCTTGCTCCTGTGACTATAGAAAGCTTACCACATCCTTGACTTTAGACCCAATTTTCCTTATCTTTTAGTTTTAAGTGGTGCCCTTCATTCCTTTTCTTGTTAAAACAGCCATCCTTTATAATGCAGGGTATCTAGGGGTCATGAGTCACAGGGTACTCTGCTGTACAAAGTCAAGTTCACAAGCTAGCTACCCTTCAAATTAGTGCAATATATAACCTGTGGATTCTTAAAGATGAGGTTATCCAAGTTTAATATGTAGACTTCATGCTAGTAATCTAAATGAGCTATGATGTACATGTCAGGATATTTTATTTCTCCTGTTAAAGCTGTTACTGTTGCCAAGGTCTCTGAACCTTTTGCTGATTGGCACAATTTTGTCATTATTTAAAAGTGCCACTGCACATTGTGATGTGCTATTCTTCATCTCTATGTTTTAAGATTCCATTATTTTAATCTCCTCAGCATGGGGAGGAAAATTCAATTACATAATTATATCGGAATACCTATGTAGCTGGAAGATTCTCAGTCCTGCTTAGCTGCTTATAAAATAGTTACTCAGAGGCTTATATTAATTATAAATTGTTTGATCTATGGCTTAGGCGGTTACTAGCTAGTTCTTACATCTTAATTTAACCCATTTCTATTATTCTATGTATTGCCACGTGGGTGGGGACTTACGAGTACAGTTAGAGTTGCATCTTGTTTCTATTGATCTATGTATTGCCAGGTGGCCAGCAGCTTGCTGGTACAGTCACATCTTGTGTCTTGAGTGGCTAAATCACACCTCTTCCAACCCCGTCTTTCTTCTTCCTGTCTTATCATAGGCCAAAACAGCTCCTTTATTAACCAATGGTAGAAACACATCTTTACAGCATACAAAAAGACCATCCCACAGCATACCTTCTACTAGATGTAAAACTCCTACCAATTTATCATTTGTTTTCTACATATTTTCCATTTTGTCATTAGTTATATTCATTTTTGGTAAGTTGAATATATGTATATATAGTCATTCATGAATGTTTTATTTGTTGATCATAAATTTTCATACAACCTAAAGTTGTAGTAATTTTATTTCAATACTGCCTTAATATTAATCTTATAGAAAACTTGACATAACACACATTAGTAATAACTTTATGTATTTGTTTTATCTTGTTTGTTATAACAACTAGAGTGACAAAATTATAATGCTGGTGACTTTTTACTTTTAACCTCAAGATCTTCATTAATATGACTTTATATTATCACCTAGCACTTTTGAATTTTAACCAGAAGGACAAAGTTCACCTTTTATGTGGGGAAGTACACTGGCTGCAAACTCTCTTAACTTTACTGGAGAACATACTCATTTTTGAAGAACAGTTTTGCCAGAGTTGCAATCATCACTTAAAGTTTGTTTCTATTTTTCAGTATTTTAAATATATCACTTTACCTCCTGATTAGCATGGTTTCTCATGAAAAATTTGAATAATATTACTTTTGAGATTATTCCTTTGTTCTTGCTTTTGTTCATTTGAGTAAAGGCTCTTCTCTGTCTTCCTTTGTCTCTGTCTTCTCTCTCTCTCTCTCTCTCTCTCTCTCTCTCTCTCTCTCTCTCTCTCTCTCTCTGTTTCTTCATGTGTTCATGCATGTGTCTGACTATATACATGTGCCATTTGGTTTTTGTTCACCTCATTAAATTAATAGATTCAATTGTTTAGTAAAATGTTTGTCTTTTCTTCTGTATTTAATTTTTCTTTCCATTCTCCTTAGAAGAATGGAGATATATAGATACATGTAATGTTTCATAATTAATCTTTAGTTTGCTCTATAGTGTCTCAGAAGTCTCTTAGAAAGTGTTAGCATTCTCTTTTTATTTTCCTAATTATAAAAATTTTATTATTCTGTCTTCTGGTTTGATGACTCAGTATTTCTAAATCTTCATGGGAATTCTAGTAAATTTTTCATTTAAGACATGGGTTCTTGCATATAGAATTTTTCTTTTCTTTTTCTTTTTATTCTTATTTTGTTGATATGTTGTTTTCCCTTTAAAATTTTGAATTTTATTCATTTGTGTTTGTGTGTAAGCATTCATGCATATATGTATGTGTATATGAATGAAGGTACATACCGAGGTCATTAGATTCCCTTAAATTGAAGTTACAGTCAGTTGTGAGACACCCTGTGTGGATTCTCTACTCCATGTGGCTACTGAAAACTAAATTCAGGACTCTGTAAGAACAGCAATTACTCTTAACCATAGAGTCAGCTCTTCAGCTATTCCTTTCATTTTTTTAAAAAATACTAATTTAGGTTTTTTTTAAAAAAATACTTGTGATAGTTAATATAAAGACTTTTTAATATTTTATTTATAAAGCAAGGTCTTTCTATATATGTATCTGCCTGCTCCTCTTCCTTTCCTCCTTCCAATCTCTCCCTGTCAGCCTTCAGCTTCCCTATCCCCCCCATCCCCTCCCCTAAAAAGGCAAGAAGTCCTAAGTTGGGTCAGTTCAGCATGGCATATCTACTCCAGGGAAGTTCAATTTCCTAGGTGTTCCTCTGAAGGAAATGGGTTCTGAGGTGCCAGCCCACCTCTTGATGGCCCACAAACTGCCCATGTCATTCAACAGTTGCCTACCCTTGGAGGGCATAGCTCTTTTTCCTGGTGGTTTCCCAGTGGCTGTTCTTGATTCAATGAGTTCCCCAGAGGTCCATGCAACCATCACTGTGAGAATTTTCCTCATAAGCCCTATCCCCTTGCTCATACAAACTCTCCTTCCCTGCTCTCACATGAACTAGGAGCTCAGCCCAGTGCTCAGCCATGGGTCTTCTGCCTCTACCTCTATTCATTTTTGGACGTAGGTTCTGTGATGACACTTAGGGTGGTTATTCACTTGATCATAGGGGAAGTCCTGTCTGGGTATCCTCTCCACTATTGGTTGGCGACCTAGCCAGGGACATCCTCTGAGTTCTTGGAGGATTCCCTAGCACCGGGTCTCTTTCCAACCTCACAATGGCTACCTTTATCAAGATATCCATCTCTTTTTTTCTCCCTCTTTATTTTTCCTCTCACTCAACTACCTCCTTCCCTCATGATTTGTTCTCATCTCTTCTAAAAATTCCAATGCTGGAGTTTCATCGAGTTGGTACTTGTCAATTCATATTGGTTTTTTTTTGTTGTTGTTGTTTTCTGTTTCTGAGTTGACAATTAGCTTTTGACTATCAAAATATGGTAAGTCATAAAATAAAATTTTTCTATCTTCATGGTTTTCTGTTTATAATTAAAGGTAATACTGAGTCTTTTTTATTGAGATTTTCAAAATTGTGTCTGGAAAGACTTTATTTTCTCTGATGTGTGAGCACCACAATTTCTGTTCTTTTACTTCATGCTCAATTAATGTTTGATGGAGGTTTGCTGGAGTAGCAGGAACCCTCTGTATTTTCAGATTATGTCTGTCCTGTGGCATTCCTTAAACATTTATCTGGACTAACTCTGAGCCTAGCTCACAATCCATTGTCAAAGGTTAAGATTCTAGATCTTGTCTCACTGAGAATGTATTTTGTCAGGGCATGTGCATGAGGTTCTAAATTCTTTAGTTCACATAGTTACTTTAGAATGTCACAATTTTCCAAATATTTTCCTATGACATTTTCTTCTATGCTCCATTTAACAAAGTGTATGTCCTTAAGCACAACCACTTGTCTTAAGCATCGATTATTTTACCGTTGCCACCCAGCTTTTAGAAATTGTATGTTTATTTTCCACTCAAATTCCAACTTAGAAGAAACAAAAATGAGTTCCCTCTATGAGTCTTAGCAATATCTGCTAGGTAGGATAAAGCAGATAAATGGATTTACTGTGAAAGATTTGTTAACTTTGTTTTACATACATGCAACTTCTCTTACTTATCCTAAAACTAATAAACATGATTAAAAAAACAAAAGAGAAAATATTACTAAAACTGTTTACCAGTTAATGGAATAGGAATTTTTTGTCTTCTCTTTGGATCCTTTTCCTCATACTGAGTTGCCTTGTCCAGTTTTGATACTAGGGAAAGTGCCTAGTCCTATTATAATTTGATAGACCAGGCTTGGTTGCTATCCCTGCGGAGGCTTCCTCTTTTCTGAAGTGGAATAGATTAGGAGTGGAACTAGGGGAGAAGGGAGGTTGAGGTGGCGACTAGGAGGAGTGGAAGAAGGGGAAATTGCGGTAGGATGTAATATAAGAGAGAAAAATAAATAAAATTTAAAAATTAAAATCTTATGAGTTAGAAGTTTTGCAATAGTAACATTATAGAAACTGATAAAGTGTACTGAAGCATAGTAAACAAAATGTGGAACAAGTATGGTTATAAAATAGTAAATTTAAAAAATAGTTTTGAAAACAATAAACATAACCAAATAACAAAACAATAATCATGAGCTCATATGTTAGATTGCCATATAAGTCTAAAATAAAACCAGGAATCAGCTGTTAATATATATGAGGTAAAAATAAAAATGGAAAAATATTTTATTTAACCTTAGGATTATTCAATAGAATGTAAACTGTCTAAACATTGTTAAGCATAAAGAACTAAGAACTGTAGGTCTAGATATATGCATATTTCATACACATTTTTCACCTTTTTGTTACTTCCTTATATTAGAAAATGAAATATGCTGGGCATCTTAAAGTATTTAAATTTGGTGATTAAATGATGTGCTTTAATCAATCATGACTTATTTATACAAATATGTAAACTATATGTGAATTTTATTCTGGATAATCTAAAAATGAATGATAATATACAGTTTTTATCAAGCACTAATGGAACACTTTCAAAGACTGAGAAGTGTTAGATCTCAATGAAAACTGGCAACTGAATCACAAATCTAAGATATTTATGGGTGTGGTCTTTGGGGAAAAGTAATTGCAAGTAGAAAATAACCTGCTTTAAAAAAAAAAAACAAAAAACCTCACCAAGTTATTCTTAGATCAAAGAAAAAGTAGAAACTGTGATCACTGATCCAACAGTGAAAATACTACTGTGTGTTTAAAACCAAAGGTAAAAACAAGACCACAATCAGTAGCAACTTGAAAGCCACTTCATGTTTTAATGTTAATTGTTAATGAGAAACAAAAACAAAGAGTTATAAACAAAACACAAAGTAATTCTAAGGCATTCAGGAAGAGAGAAAAAATTCAAAATCAGGAATTAAACATAATTAGGCTACAAAATAAAAGAATAAGTAAATTTATTAAAGTAAATATCTAGAGAAAAAGAAAAGAAAAATATCAAGAGACAATTAAAGTGAGAAATACACAGAAAGAATCATAAAATGGATTTAACAATGAAGATGGGTGACTCTGGGAATATGTTAGAGAATCATGTACATGATATTGGGCTAAAAAATTAAACAGTAGTGAAATAAATAATGTTGGTGGAAATAAAAATTACTCAAGTTGACTAAAGAGAAACTTTTAAAAGTAAACATAGCCATGAGGGTAAAAAAAAAAAAAACATGAAAATTCTGAACTACAATCAAAGAACTGACATCAATAAAAATGTCATCAGGATCACATGCTAATATACTTTTGGTGTAACTAAGTTCTTACAACAAATATTTTTCTTTCAGATGCCATAAAATGCTTAAAATGTTTACCTCCTTTAGTGCAGTAATCCCACTTTTGCAAGAGTGTCTTAAGTAAAGTTTATCTAAGATACATGATAGCAAAAACTAAACAAAAATTCCAGGGAAAAGAGATCATAGCTAAACATTCCATAGTGGAGAATCGCTAAGTACATTTAAGAGAAAAAAAAGATTTTCAGAAAGTTTACCTTAGCACACTGTAGGGATTTAACTTAAATTAGATAGAACTTGAAGCAAAATTAAGGATTATAAGTAAAAACTGAATAGAAATATTATAAATAATGGTATTATCAGAAAGTTAATTCTAGAGGAAGTGGGAGTGAGAGAGGAACTTGGGAGGGGTTGATGGGAAGAAAGGCAAGGGGGAAATGCTGTAATTGTATTTTACTTTTAAAGAAAGTTGAAAATGGTAGTCACTGAGTTGGTTATAAAACTCTATGCTAAACCAAAACCTGAGTCTCAAAAGTGAAGAAGACAGATAGCATTAAAAGAGAGCCCATGTTAACTCTTCATCTTATAAATCTTGTCAATAAGTTCTACTTTGGCATATGATAGTTCAAGTTTGCATTTTAAAAGCTACAAGAATAGTGATATATTAAAATACATATTATTGTGTGTGTATGTGTGGACGTGTGTGTGTATGTTTGTTTGAGAGGCAATGAGACTTGTGAAATTCAGGAAAAAACAAAGTTGTAAACTGTATGTTACATAAAAAGATGTAATATTCCTAATATTTAGAGTTCCCAATTCAGGCCATGGTGACACACACCTTTAATCGCAGCTTTCGGGAGACAGAGGCAGGCAGATCTCCAAGTTCAAGGCCAGGCTGGTCTACAGAGTGAATTACAGGAGGACAACCAGGACTGTTTCACAAAGAAACCCTGTCTCAAAAAACAAGAGATAGTGAGACAGAGACACCGAGACATGAAGAGAGAGAGAGATAGATCCTGAAACAGTATATAAAAAGAAAAAAAAAGCTCATATCTGCAACTTGGATTTAAATAGACATTCCCCTGGGTAATTGCTGCACAACATTAAAAATAAAGTGTAATTTTATTGTAGAAATTTAGTTTGTTTTTATAGATTAGCCTCCCCTAGTCTCTTCCCTTCTCTAAGTCTATATCAAACCCATCAGAGTCATGGGATCTTGCACATAATCTAGTAGGACACATAGTCCAAAAAAGATACTAGGAAAGGAGTTTCATTATAATAGTGAGAGAAGAGAAATAAGTGATCTCCACCACCCTATATTCAGGATAAGGCAATAATAGATGGCTTCACTACTAGATGTGATGTTATAATAAAATATCTTGGAATATGAAAAAGTGAAGCATGTGTACTTTCTTTTTCTTCCTGCTTAGAATACTCTATTGTTTGTTTAGAAATGATAGCAAGTGGGAATAATTTTAGAAAACTGTCTTGTACCTTAGAAAATTTTAATTTACTTTGACAGTGATCATGCATTTGCTGTAAAAGCGAAGCAGGAGGTAGTTGTTTTCTTATTTTTTTTAATCATCCTTTGCAAGAATGGGTTTAACCAACCAATTGGTAGTCCTGTAATTTCTAAACAAACATGAGGATTTTCTTAACAAAATATGAACATCTCTGAATATGTTAATTTTGTAATTTCAGTTTCATTTACTATTGTCAAAATGAATTTCTTTTTTTGATTTTTTAATTTCATGTTTTAAAGAAAACAACGTCCTTTTCCCCATGTATCCCCTTGCTCTCCTTCCTTTTATCCTCCCAATACCTCCCGGTCAGTCTTCAGCCTCCCTCCTCCCCATCCCCTATGCTCTCCCCCAAAAGGACTAGAAGTCCCAAGGTGGATCTACTCAGCATTTGCTCCAGGCAGGTCTATTTACTAATCCTCATGTCAAGACTGGGTTAGGTGTTTCTCTGGGGAGACTGGATGGGCTCCAAAGTGCCAGTTCACACATAGAAACACAGTCTAAACCCTCCCCTCAAAGCCCCACATACTGCCCATGTCAGTGGACAGCTGCCTATACTTGGAAGGCCTAGTTCCTTTTCTTGAAGGTTCCCCAGTGGCTGTTCTTGATTCAGTGAGCTCCCTAGATCTCCAGCCAGCCATCACTGTGGAAATTTTTCTCATAAGCCCTATCCCCTTGCTCATATACACTCTCCTCCCCTGCTCACAGCTGGACCAGGAGCTCAGCCCAGTGTTCAGCCATGTGTCTCTGCCTCTACCTCTATTCATTGTTGTATGTAAGTTCTGTGATGACACTTGGGTGGTTATTCATTTGATTATAGGGCAAGTCCTGTCTAGGCAACACCTTCACTATTGGTTAGAGACCTAGGCAGGGACAACCTGTGAGTTCTTGTAGGTTACTCTAGCACCCTAGTCTTTTTCCAACCCCACATTGGCTTCCTTTTAGTAAGATCTCTATCTCTTTTTTTCTCACTCCTTGTTGATCATCTCACTCAGTCCTGCCCTTCTCTCATAATTTGTGCCTACTTCTTCTTTGTTGTAATCCCTTATGCTCCCAATTAGCTAAGGAGATCTCTATTTTCTCTTCCTAGGGGAATCCCTGGATGTCTTTCTTAAGTTCCTTTTGATCCCAAGCTTTTCAGGGGTTGTGGTTTGCAGCTTGGGTGTTCTTTGCTTTTTGTCTAAACTCCACTAATAAATGAGTACATCCCGTGCTTACCTTTTTGGGCTCGTAATATCTAGCACAGGAAGATACTCTCCTAATCTATCCATTTGCCTGCAAATTTTAGGATGTCATTATTTTAACTGCTGAGTAGTACTCCATTGTGTAGATGTACCACAGTTTGTTAATCTATTCTGCAGTTGAGGGGCATCTAGGTTCTTCCCAGGTTCTTGCTATCACAAATAATGCTGTTACGAACATAACTGAGCTAATCTTTGGAGTGAAAATGTGAATCCTTGGGTATATGCCCAATAACTATATTGCTGAGTCCTTGGGGAGACTGATTACCAGTTTTCTAAGCTACCACCATATTGCATTCACGAGTGGCTGTATAAGTTTACACCCCCACCAACAATGGAAGAGTGTCCCCCTTGCTCAGCATCCTATCCTGCATAGGCTGTCATCTGTGTCTTTTATCTTAGCCATTCTGACAGTGTAAGGTGGTATCTCAAAGTTGTTTTGATTTGCATTTATTAGATGGCTAAAGATGTTGAACAATTTTTCAAGTGCTTTTCAGCCATTTGTTATTCTTCTGTCAAGAATTTCCTATTTAGCTTTGAACCCCATTTTTAATTGGGTTTTTAGGGTTTGGGGCTCTAGTTTCTTGAGTTCTCTATATATTTTAGAGATCAGTCCTCTGTCAGTTGTAGGGTTGGTGAAGATGTTTTCTCATTTTGTAGGCTGTTGTTTTTCTTATTGGTGGTGTCCTTGGCCTTATAGAAACTGCTCTTTTAGGAGGTCCCACTTATTATTTTTCTTAGGGTCTGTGCTACTGGTGTTATATTTAGGAAGTAGTCTCCTGTGCCAATGCTTTGGAGGGTATTTCTCACTGTTTTTTTTCTATCAAGTTCAGTGTCACTTGCTTTATGTTGAGGTCTTTGATCCATTTGGATTTACGTTTTGTGCAGGGTGATAGGTTTGGATCGATTTGCATTCTTCTACACACTATCATACAGTTATGTCAATACCATTTGTTGAAGATACTATCTTTTTTTTCACTGAATATTTTTGGCCTCTTTGACTAAGATTTTATATTTAAAAGTCATTGGTCCAAACTAGACAACTTTTAGGATAACAAATGAGGATATGACATTTCAGATTAACAGAGACATCTATATAGAAACTTTTGCATGTATGAGTATATATAATTTAAGAAAATCAAGGTTGTGGGTATACCTCAGTTGTTGAGTTGCTTCCCCAGTACTCACAAAGCCCTGAGTTGCATCTAGTTTTATCCAACAATGTACAAACTAGGTGAGATAGCACATGTTTGCAATTCCAACATTTTGGAGGTAGCAACAGAAGAACCAGAAATTCAAGGTCAGTCTTGGCTACATAGGAAATTTGAGGTCAGTTTGAGTGAGAAACCTTGTCTCAAAAAATAAAGGAACAGGAGTGGAAAGGAACAGGGAGAGGGAGGTGGGAGGGAAGGAGAAAAAGAAAAAAATTATACTTCTAAATATTGAACTTAAACAACTTACTTATGAAATCAATGGATCAGTTTCCAATTCAGTGTACATGTGTAATATGCTCAACATGAATGTTAATTAACAGAACCAACTATTTTAATTGAAGTTTATAAATATTTGAGCTATTTTTAATTTTTGATCATAAAATCTATGGAAAATTATTTAAGATATTTTAAGTAATAAAATTAGATTATTCTGTATAAGTTAATAAACATACCAACTCTATCTTTGTTAGTAATTCTATGGGAACATTTAAAGTTCTTTCTCATATAAATTATGCCAAAACAAAATTGTATTTATTCCTTTTATTAAGGGGGTGCATGTGTATCAGGATGTCCATACAGAGGTCAGAGAACAGTTCACAGTATTTTGTTCTCTCTTCTCACTTTTATGTGGGTTCTGAGGATCAAACTAAGGTCACTAGACTTACATGGCAAGTACCCTCACCTACTGAGCTATCTCATGGACACAAAAGAATGCCTTTTGACTTAATATTTAACATCTGTTTATTATATTCAATAAGCAGGAAATTATAATTAAATTAAGCATGGTCATTTATCATAAGAAGTTTGAGTGTTCTGGTTTCAGACTAATATTATTAACTAAATATACCCCAGTGTCCGAAACCTTCAGTATTTGTGCATATTATGGTCCAGAATGATTTCTGAATCATCATTTTATGCTGTTTTAAAATCTATTGTGTCTGTCATTTTCCCCTAAACCTATTCAAATATATGATAAACTACTGAAAACTGGAAGGAAATAAAATATTAAAAACACATATTGCCTGGGTATTTTAGGTGCATGTATATAAGTTCTCCAGAAAGAAGAAATTTGAATTAAAATCTAATAACTTAAATGGTACATAATCTTTTGCTGGCCAAAGTGTTATCATATATGCTATTCAGTTTCACTATTATTTTACAAAAACAATTAATGTAGAAGCCTGTGTAAACCAAAACATTAATCTCCTAAGAGTTAAAGTTGGCCTAATAGAAGAAATTGCAGTTAATATTTATCTGACCTTGGCAGCAGAAAGCTCAATTCAACAGGTTCTGACCTAAAAGGTGTTGGTGTTGGTGGTAGAAGGCAGAGATCAGAGGGATAAAACTGGAACCTCGTAGATTTGATAGTAACATAATTTTAAGGTACCATATACCAAAATGATGCATAAAAACTTGAAAGCAAATAACCTTCAGTTAAAATATGTTAATATATTCTATGTGCAGTTAATTAATATAGATTTTTAAAAAGCTCTTCCAAATAAATGAAAAGAAAAAGAACTATTTTAAAGACAGCACTGAAAGCAAATATTTACATCTGAAAAAGTTACAATTATTCATGTTAATTTAAACTAGTTATTTCAGCAGATGTCACAGATTATTTGTTCTGAATTTTTTGCTTGTTTTAAGGAAAGGTTACATTATCTAGCTCAGCTGACCTATAACCCAGAATTCTTCCTCAGTCAGTATTCAAATCCTTAAATCACAGACTTGCATCATATCAGTCCTATATCACACTTCTATACTAAAAACTCAACTCAACTTACCCAATATTGCCCTTCAATATTTAATTCCTATTAGGTATTAGAATATGGCATATGGACTGTTAATTTGTAACTGGTCCAATGTCTTTCTTGATGTATACATTTGCTGATAAGAGAGTGCTAAATGAAAACCATAAAAAATATGTTTGAATTTGTGTTTTATCCATATAAACAGATTCAGCCTAGACAATAAAATGAAAAAATAGTAAGAGAAAATTTCCATCATTTTTATCACATTTCCATCCTAAAGCAAGCACTGTTTTTAAAGAAATACTTTAAATTATAAAACATATTTGAAGTACTATAAGAAAATGATATATTAGTAAGATGTTTAAGGTTACCAACAAAAAGAGAGGGTGATCTCACGTATTTCAAATGAGTTCTTAAAATGATTATAACCCTGGGGAAAATATGGATAGTCTCAATTAATTTAGAGCCTACAAGTTTACAAAGCAGCTGCCTAAAACAGAAGTGATGTGGAGATACATGTATGCTAATATGCATGCATACATGTGCAAGTGTTTAACAGCATCATCACTTAAGCATTTCTGCACAGTTGCTGGTTATAGAGTGCATTTAAGTAGATATATTTTGTAGCATTTATCCAAAATTGTAACATCATGACTTTTTTGCATGTTGAAGTATATTTCTATCTGAAGGTCATATTATTTAATCTCAGAGAAAGCAATTATTGTGACATGACCAGAATGTTCCACAAAGCCTTTGGATAACTTTCTGTTGCCTTTAAAAATTCTTTTATTTCTTTTTTTTAATTTTTTTATTTTATTATTATGAACAAAGAAGGCACATTTTCTATCCTTGTATATCCTTATTCAAGGTCACTTCCCCCTTCCACCACATCAGGTCATTCTCTCTTCTCCACAACTCACCATCCTCTCCCTGGGTAGGCGGCAGGGAGTCCCATGGTCCCACTGACCCAATATTGATTAGTTCAGTCTCCACTCCTGGCAGATCCAGTTTTCTCCTCCCAAACTCAAGACTAAGTCAGGTGTTCCTCTAGGGGGAGTGGGATCCAAGGAGTCAGTCCAAGGAGTTTCTGATCCCAAGCTGTTCAGTGGTTGTGGTTTGCAGCTTGGACATGCTTTGCTTTTTTCTTGTTTGTTTGTTTGTTTAGAGTCCACTAATGAGTGAGTACACCCCCTGCTTATCTTTCTAGGTTTGTGATACCTTGCTCTGGAGGATATTCTCCAAATCCATCCATTTGCCTGCAAATTTCAGATTATCATTTTTTTCTTACTGATGAGTAGTATTCCATTGTGTAGATGTACCACAGTTTGTTTATCCATTCTTCAGTTGATGGACATCTAGGTTGTTTCCAGGTTCTTGCTATTACAAATAACACTGCTATGAACATAGTTGAACTAACACCTTTGGACTGTGACTGTGCATCTTTAGGGTATATACCCAGAAGTGGTATTGCTGGGTCCTTGGTGAGATTGATTCCCAATTTACTGAGAAACAGCCATACTGCATTCCAAAGTAGCTGAACAAGCTTGCACTACCACCAACACTGGAGGAGTGTTCCCCTTGCACTGCATCCTCTCCAGCATAGGCTGTCCTCTGTGTCTTTTATCTTAACCAATCTCACAGGTGTCAGGTGGTATCTCAAAGTTGTTTTGATTTGCATTTCTCTAATGGCTAAAGATGATGAGCACTTTTACAGGTGCCTTTCAGCCATTTGTAATTCTTCTGCTGAGAATTCCCTTTTTAGAAATGTACCCCATTTTTTGATTGGGTTATTCAAGGTTTTGTGCTCTAGATTCTTGAGTTCTTTATGTATCTTAGAGAACAGTCTTCTATCACTTGTAGGGTTGGTGAAAATCTTTTCCCATTCTGTACGCTGTCGTTTTGTCCTATTGACAGTGTCCTTGGCTTTACAGAAGCTTCTTAGCTTCAGGAGATCCCACTTATTGATTGTTGATCTTAGTGTCTGTGCTACTGGTGTTGTATTTAGGAAGTCATCGCCTGTGCCAATTCGTAGAAGTGTATTTCTCACTTTCCTTTCTATCAAGTTTAAAGTGACTGGGTTTATGTTGAGGTCTTTGATATACTTGGATTTGAGTTTTGTGCAAGGTGACAAGCTTGGATCTATTTGCATTTTTCTACACACTACCATTCAGCTATGCCAACACCATTTGCTAAATATACTATCTTTTTTTCCATTGAATAATTTGGGCCTCTTTGTTAAAGATCAGGTGGTCATAGAATTTTGGTTTAATGCATGGATCCTCAAATCTATTCCATTGATTCACAAGTCTGTTTTTATGCCAGTATCAGGCAGTTTTTATTACTGTAGCTCTATAGTATAATTTGAAGTCAGGGATGGTGATACCTCCTGAGGTTCTTTTGTTAAGCAAAATTGTTTTGGTAATCCTGGCTTTTCTGTTATTCAAAATGAAATTGAATATTGTTCTTTCAAGGTCCAAAAAATATTGCGTTGGGATTTTGATAGGCAGTGCATTGAATCTGTAAATTGCTTTTGGTAGAATTGTCATTTTTACTATGTTGATCTTACCTGTCCAGAAACATGGGAGAGCTTTCCATTTTCTGAAATCCTCTTCAAATTCTTTCTTTAGTGTTTTAAAATTTTTGTCAAATAGATCTGTTACTTCTTTGGTTATAGTTACTCCAAGGTACTTAATACTATTTGCAGCTATTATGAAGGATAATGTTTCCCTTATTTCTTTTTCAGCTCTTCTGTCTTTAGTGTATCGAAGGGCTACTGATTTATTTGAGTTAATCTTGTATCCTGCTACTATGCTGAAGGTGTTTATCAGTCGTAGCAGTTCCTTGGAAGAATTTTGTGGGTTGTTTATGTACACAATCATATCATCTGCAAATAAAGATAGTTTCACTTATTTTCAAATTTGTATCCCCTTAATCTCCTTTTGTTCTCTTATTGCTTTAGCTAAAACTTCGAGAACTATATTCATAGATAAGGAGAGAAAGGAATCCTTGTCTAGTTCCTGATTTTACTGGGATTTCTTTGAGTTTTTCTCCATTAAGTTTGATTGTGGCCTAATAAAAATAAAGAAAAATAATAAAAATAAAAAAGAAAGTGTGACTTCTTTGTTCATAATAATAATAATAAAAATAATAAAAAAGTTTGATTGTGGCCATCGGCTTCCTGTTAATCTCCTTTGTTATATTTAGGTATTCTCCGTGTATTCTTGATCTCTCCAGGGCTTTGATCATAAAGAAGTGTTGGATTTTGTCAAAGACTTTTTCAGCATCTAAGGATATGATCATGTGGTATTTTTGCTTTAGTTTGTTTATATGATGGATGATTTTGACGGGTTTTCATATGTTGAGCCATCTTCTTGGATGAAGCTTACTTGGTCGTGATGGATGATATTTTTTATATATTGTTGTATTCTGTGTGCCAAAAGTTTCTTTAAAACTTTAGCATCAATATTCATGAGGGAAATTTGTCTGTAATTCTCCCTCTTTGTTGCGTCTTTGAGTGGCTTTGGTACTAGGGTAATGGTGGCCTCATAAAAGGAATTTGGCAATATTCCTTCAGTTTCTACTGTGTGAAATAGTTTGAGGAGTAATGGTAGTAATTCTTCTTTGAATGTCTGGTAGAATTCGGCCCTGAAATCATCTGGATTAGGGCTTTTATTTTTGGGGAGGGTTTTAATGACAGCTTCCATTTCCTTAAGGGTTATAGGCCTATTTAGGTATTTAATCTGATTTTCATTTAATTTTGGTAGATGTTACCTGTCCATAAAGCTGTCCATTTCTTCTAGGTTTTCCATTTTTGTGGAATACAGATTTTCAAAGTATGATCTGATAATTCTCTAGATTTCCTGTGGGTCCGTTGTTTTGTCACCCTTTTCATTTCTGATTTTGTTGATTTGGACACTCTCTCTCTGCTTTTTGATTAGTTTGGATAAGCACTTATTTATCTTGTTGACTTTCGCAAAGAACCAACTCTTAGATTCATTGATTCTTTGTATTGTTCTTTTTGTTTCAATTGTATTGATTTCAGCTCTAACTTTGAATATTTCCTGTCATCTACTCCTTCTAAGTGTGTTTGCTTGTAATTGTTCTAAGGATTTCAGCTGAGCTGTTAGTTCTCTAGTGTGGGATTTCTGTAGGTTTTTCATATAGGCATCTAGCACTATGAATTTTCCTCTTAAGATTGCTTTCATTCTGTCCCACAAGTTTGCGTACATTGTGGATTCATTTTCATTAAATTCTCAGAAGACTTTGATTTCTTTCTTAATTTCTTCCTTGACCCAGAGATGGTTCAACTGAGTGATGTTTAGTTTCCATGAGTTGGTAGGCTTTCTTTGATTTTTGATGTTGTTGAACTCTAACTTCAGGTCCTGGTGGCCCGATATGTTACGAGGGATTGTTTTCATTTTTTTTTTTTGTATCTGTTGATACTTGCTTTATGACCAATTATGTGGTCAGTTTTGGAGAAAGTTCCATGAGGAGCTGAGAAATAGGTATATTCCTTTGCATTTGCATGAAAGCTTTTGTGGATATCTATTAAATCCATTTGCATCATAACCTCTTTTAGACTCCTTATTTCTCTGTTGAGTGTCTGCTTGACCTATCCAGGGTTGAAAGTGGTGTATTGAAGTATCCCACTATTAGAGTGTAAGAATTGATGTTGAATTTGAGCTTTAGCAGTGTTTCTTTTACATACATAGGTACCCTTATATTAGGGGCATAAATATTCAGGATTGAAATCTCCTCTTGACCAATTTTTCCTGTGATGCATAAGTAATGATCATTTTGATTCCTTTTAATTGCTTTTATCTTAAAGTCTACTTTGTTAGATATTAGGATTGCAACCCAGCTTGTTTCTAAGGACCATTTGACTGTAAAATCTTTTCCCAACCCTTTACTCTAAACCTGTGTCTGTCTTTTTGATTGAGGTGTGTTTCTTGTTGGCAACAGAAGGATGGCTTCTGTTGTATCCATCTTGTTAGTGTGTGTCATTTGATAGGAGAGTTGAGTCGATTGATATTAAGGGATATTAGTGACTACTGATTGATATTTCTTGCTATTTTTGGTGGTACCTTGTTTGCATTTCCTTTCTCTGGAGTATTCTTCTGTGGGGTTATTCATTGTTTGTGGTTTCAAGGGTGTATCTGAAGTCTTTAAGTTGGAGCTTTCCCTTGTAATACTTTCTGTAGTGCTGGATTGGTAGATATATATTGTTTCAGTCTGACTTTGTCATAAAATATCTTGCTTACTCCATCTATGGTGATTCATGATTTTGCAGGGTATAGTATTCTGGTTTGGCAGCCATGCTCTTTTAGCCTCTGTATAACTTCTGGCCAAGCCCTTCTAGCTTTCATCATTTCCATTGAATACTCAGGTCTTATTCTGATGGATTTGCCTTTATAGGTAAGTTGGCCCTTTTATTTTGCCACTCTTAAAATTTTTTCTTTCTTCTGTATGTTTTTTGGCTTGATTATTATGTGGCACGCTGACTTTTTTGGGGAGGTCATATCTATTTGGTGTTCTGTAAGCTTCTTGTATCTTTATAGGCATTTCCTTCTTCATGTTAGGAAAGTTTTCCTCTATGATTTTATTGAATATATTATCTGTGCCTTTGAGCTGGTATTCTTCTCCTTCTTTTACTCCTATTATTCTCGTTAGGTCTTTTCATGGTGTCTGAGGTTTCCTGAACATTTTCTGCTATGACTTTTTTGGTTTTAGTATTTTCTTTGACTGATATATCTATTTGAGCTAATGAGTCTTCCACTTCGGAGATTCTGAATTCTATCTCTTGAATTCTGTTGGTTATGCTTGTATCTGTGGTTCCAGTTCTTTTCTTCAGGTTTTCTATTAACATCTTTGCCTCATTTTGTACCTTTTTTATTGCTTCTATTTCAGTTTTTAGTTCCTGGCATATTTCTTTCATAGATTTGTTCATCTCTTCCAATTTTTTTATTGTATTTTCTTCTATTTCTTTAAGGGAATTCTTCATATCTTCTTTGAGGGCTTCAGTGATCATCATAAAGGTATTTTTGGTGTTGCTTCCTTCTGTTTCCTCTGCATTGCTCAGTTTAGGTCTTGTAGTTGTAGGATCGCCACTACTTCTGGAGTTACCTTGTTGTTCTTTATATTATTCTATGTATTTTTACATTGGTGTCTGCCCATGGCTTCAGTGGTTCATGATTAGGTGGCTCCTGGTCAGTGTTGCAAGTGGGCTTGTGTGTCCTGTCACCTCTGAGCAAGGGATCTGCTCAATCTCTGATTCTGGTCTGGGCAGGGGTCTGAATTTCAAATCCTCATTCCTTCTCTGTTGCAGCAGTTGGAGGCAAGATTGCCGTGCAAGTTCCCTTTTCTTAGCCGCAGCTGGGGGAACCCTGACAGCCAAAGTTTATCTCTGTCTGCTATGGAGTGTGTGGAGATGTGCTCCACAGACAGGATCTGGTCCCGGAACCGGAACCCAACTGGAACACAATTTTCCCTGGCCTCTTTTATTTCTTGAGATTGTAATAGTATTATATCATTCTTCTCGTTTGTTTTCATCCTCCAAGATACTTGCTATTTTTCATATTCGTGCCATTACTGTTTCATGCTGTTGTTACATATATATATATATATATATATATGTATGTATGTGTATTCTGTTGCTTTTTAACTACCTAATGTTTTTTCAGAGAGTTAACTCAAGTTAGTTGATGGATTATTTCTAAGGCCTCTCTCTTCTCTGGGGGATAACACTTAGTTTTCTTTTGAAAATCATTGTTTGCTCTTTCCCCAATTAGAATTCTACACTTACCATCCTAACTTCTCTTAACATTTAAAGATAATGCTTAAATAAAATTTATATTTTTGAAACTATAAAAATTCTGACATATGTAAGACATTTTATATCTAGTAAATTTATTAAAACTTCTAAGTTAAGAGGATGATTATTGTTAAATTCATATTAGATTGTAACTATGTAACTATGAATCAGTTAAATAAAAACTATAAATTTTGTCTTTACTTAGATTATAACATTTACATATTTTCTGCTTATTTATGTAGTTATAAATATACAGCTAACTAATTTGTTTTTAATTTCACTTGGAACTTTGATGCCTTTATATTTCTCATGCTTGCCATCTTCAGAAATAAAACTTATTTTAAACGTTGACCAACAATCAAAAGAAAAATAATTAATAATTGATGCAAATAATAGTTTCCTTAAATCTAAGTTACCTACTATGGCTATGGTTTGTTAAAAGAACAACAACAAGAAAAACCTTGACCTCTATTTTGAAAATGAAAAGTAGCCTTATTTGCTCCTATTTCAACATAAATTATTACTTTCCAATTTATAGAGCAGCTTAGACTTTTACTGAAAAAAAAGAATAGCATATATGCTGAGGGCCATGGAGTATTCCAGAAGTGATAATTAGTGTTTGACAAGTTGAATCACAAGACTCATCTTTCACCTGTTGCTTCTGACTGTAATTTCTCTTATGTGCTACTGCATTTATTTCCTAAGAATTGCTATGGGTGTTTTCCCAATGCTTGTGTGTTTGTCTAGAGAAAACATTCCATCTTTGGGTACACTTATAGTTGTGCATGGTCAGGAAGATGATTTCTGTTTAATATGTATCATTCTGAAGTATATAAATAATAACATAATATTCTCCTAACTGATACAGGAAAGTGGCAGTATTCTCAGTCACAAAACAGCTTTACACATTTTCCAAAGATCATAGAGCCAATTCAAAAATAGACTAAGTTGTCCTGGAGATGTAGTATCTGCTCAACCAAAGTCAGGCTGACAACATTTAGACACAATCTCCTGCAACAGTTGACCTTTTGCATGTAGTTCCAGCCTCAGTTTATGTTAGAGGCTCAAGGTTCTGCCAACTGTTTACTTTCTGCCTGGGAACCCTCACCAACTTAGAGCTATGTGCTAAGGCCAATTATTACTCTCTGGCAGGTCAGTATGACCTAACTAGCCTGAAGAAAACCTTATCATGTATTAGGAGAATGGGTCAGGCTCTGAAAATGTAGCATATAATTGTGCAGAGCTTGGTAGAGGAGGAGGGGGAGAGCTGAAAGGAAAGAATAGGAGAAGAGGTGTGTGTGTGTGTGTGTGTGTGTGTGTGTGTGTGTGTGTGTGTGTGTGTGTAGGACAGAGATATTGTGCCAGTGGCTGTGTGGAGTTATGTAATAAATGTAGCTGTAGCTGTATGTAAAGAGATGTAACTGTGTGGAAACAGATATTTTCTGGGAGAGATTTTTCAAGAGTAAGTAAAAGGGAATGGTACCACCAGAAAGCATGTGTGCATCCTTTTTTACCTGTCATGAAAACTTATTTTTCCCCTCAAGTGAAAAAAGTGTAGCCCTCACCACCTTTGTTGATTTTCTTGTTTACCCTGGAGTTGGCCTTGGAGTAGAATCTCCATAAGGTCACCATTATATACCAAATATCTGTTCCAGGTATTGAAGGTTAGAGTTATAAGACATTTCCTACTTGACCTGCATATGGCCACTCTTGCTTCATCTCTCCTCATGGTGTCATTTAGTACCCAACGCTAGTTCTAACCAATAATGACAATTCTACTTTAAAAATAACTATCAATACCCACTCAATTAAAACTATTTTATCCCTAGACATGCTCATTTTATAAACTAGGCTATTTCAGGAATTTTTAATTAGTTTTTCTGTTTTCAATATTTTTTTTGTCAAATTATCCTTCATATTTCTATTATACAAATACTTACAAACATATAGTTGATAAATATTTCCTAATAGATTATTACATTTCACACTTTATGGAAGTTACTTAGATAAGCTTTTATCTGTTACTAGACTCTCAGGTCCTTAAAGTCACCATGATCATAAAATAGGTGTGACTATGTTTCTGCTTACTTGAACCTAGTATTTTGTAATTCTTCAAACCACCATTAATTTGTCTTTTACTGTGTCACTAACTTCCTATTTCACTATGACAAAGATTATCCCAGCTTTAGGGTGTTGTGATATTCTTACTCATTACCTGTACTTCTATCATGTATTTAAAGTCTTATCATTCTTCAGATATGATTTAAATATTATTTGCAAGCAGATGATCTTCCTGAATATACAGTCCATGAGCTCCCATCTCTCAACAGCAACTTTTCTCATAAGAATTTGTTGGTTTTCAAAACAGCCTGTTCTTTCTAATTTTAATATGTCTAGTTTTGTTGTTTCTCTCTCTCTCTCTCTCTCTCTCTCTCTCTCTCTCTCTCTCTCTCTCTCTCTCTGTGTGTGTGTGTGTGTGTGTGTGTGTGTGTGTGTGTGTGTGTGTGTGTGTTTATATAAGGTCTCACCATGTATCCTTGGCTGTCCTGGAACTGGCTTAGTAGATAAGGCTGGCCTCAAATTCAGAGACCCACCTGACTTTACCTCCCAAATGTTGGAGTTAAAAGCATATACCATCATGCTCAGCAAAGATTTTTAATAGTTCTCCATAAGGTTCTTTTTTTTTGTCTGTGAACATATTGTAGAGTTTTTATTCTTGAATGACACAAAAAGGTATCTGTAATTTTAAATCATACACTTATTTATATTATTTGAGAGTTTCATGCATACCATATCTTTTTTATTTTTTTATTATATTCAAACTCCTCCTCCAATTCCTCCCAGATCATTTCATTTTCCTCTGTATTCAACTTGTGTCCTTTGCTGCTGATGGTCTTAGAAACCTTCAAGGCCAATCTCTTGTGATGCCCAGAAATTATTGGATATGTGGCCCTCCACTGAGTAGTGGTCCACTTAACATAGGCTACCCTCTCAGAGAAAACTGTTTTTTTCCAGAAGCTGATAATTTGCTAGTGCTAGGTGCTAGGAGTGAAGTTATAAGGTTTAGATTTTTTTTTGCTCATATGAAATACCAATAACTCACTTGAGGACAATGTCACCTTCTAAAAAGGCTACACATTTATTTCCTATGAGTGTTAAATTCATATCATATCCCAGAATTATTCAGAGCAAAAGGGAGTAAGGGCTTTGAGCATTTTCTCTAGCAATTTTTCTGGACCTGTTAAAAAGTGCCCTGGAGCAAGCCAGAATAGTCAAGAGTAAGAGTGATATTTTATTTTAAAACCAAAGTCTATGTTCACACTAGTCTACGTAGTGTGATGTCATTACTTGAATGTCTTCTTCTTAAGGGACTGATTCAGATGAACCCATTGAGAACAGTGACTTATTCAAGAAGTCACAAAATAAAGATTTTTGGTGTTTACATGTAAATTTGTGAGAGATTAACAATACACAGGTGAAAAGGGAAGTTAGGAAGTGAGTTGCCAAGCAAAACCTTTGTGAAGTTCTTCTTGAAAACTTTCCCCATTCATTAATAGAGAACGCCATTCCCATTCTTGGATCCATGTGCCAGGATTATATTTCTCACCTATTTCAATAATGTACCTGGCAAAATGCTTCATCGTGTAGGTTAAAGCAGAGTGCACAATATCTTTCTCCATTGATGTAATATAAATGGAGTCCTGGAACTCTCAACTGGGCGTCACAGGTATAGTCCCACCATGCTTTCCAAATTTTCTTTCTAAACTCTCTTGAACAGACTTGAACAAGTGCTAGTTAGAATCCCTTTCATATGTGAAAGTCAATCAGGCATTGCTGGCATCATTTAGATTCTTCACATGCTCAAAGAAAGGCACTGTCATTCCTCTGGCATTTAAATGGAGATCTGGAATAACCATGGCATGATGTTCCTTTCCAGGAAAATTTCATCAGCTTCTGGAGTGGTTGCTCCATTGGCACTTTCAACAATGACCTTGACTTTGTCTGTGGGTACATTCAGTTTAAAGGGAGGGTTCTATGCGTCATAGTCAGCCTCTAAGATGCTTCTTTAGTAAACATTTGCCTTGGTGGAGCCCAGATTCATCAATGTTACAATTCAAAATTATCTGGTTCTTTTGGGTCAATTCCATCTGGAGTCTTTATTACTCTATCCAATTCATCAATACTCTTCTAGCTTCAAGATGAACCTTTTTGTTATCTTTCCCAACTCACTGCTCACATAGTGCTTGGAATTTGTTGTTAACACTGGAAATGACATATTCAAACATTGTAATCTTACAATTTATCAGAGAAGCCATTCTTTTTACTTATCTACATTCACATCAAACCATTAATAAAAACATGCAGATCCAAGTAACAAAAGCAGCATTAACCTAGATGACAAGAAGGCAAGGCCTCTCAACAAGATGACTAGAAACGACATTTTGAAACATCCTCTTAAAGAGTACAGAGGTGATAAGTACTTAGTACTGAGGCAGTGGGACCCAAGGTAGACACATATGGTTTGTAATGGGCCTGAACAAGAATGCAGTGTCAATTGCTTGCATCAATAGTAAGGAGAAAGGAAGCCATTTTAAAAGAAAAGCTCTTGGGTAAGAAGGAACGTAGCATGAACGGGTGGTACAAGTGAATGAGTGGTGAAGTATTAGAGTTTTTTCAGACAGCATTTGTCTCTTAGTATAGAATTTTTGGGTGATTTTAAAAGCAGAATGTCAGCTGCATAAAGAGTTCTTTTTCGCATCCCTGCTATAAGCCAGAGAGTTTATAGCATGGGTTTGAATTTCAATATGCTAATTATTCCATCTTAACTCATCTGAAAGGTTCAACAGCAATTTTTCATTTTTTATTTTTATATAATTTTCTAATGCAAGCATATTGTTTGCTTAACCAAGACTTTCATCACCTTTCGAAGTTCAGTTATTTTTCTCTTTGTAAAAATCTCCAAATTTCAAAATGGAAGCTTAGAAGAAAATATAAAGTACTATTGTACTCACAGTTTTCTTCTCATGGCATTTGTGCTTTTCATATGTGTAATATTTCAGAACAAAGCTATTCCAGATGAGGGAGCAGAGAGTCTAAAGCCCCAGGGCAAGTTAAAGTGACAGCCTGACTGACCCTGTGGGGTGAGAGATCAGAAGGGGGCACTGCAGGCGCAGGCTTTAAGAGCATTTCTCCAACTCAAAATTCGCAGCACACTTAGTGTTTAAAGACTTCGGGTTCTAATCCTTCTTCCATCCAGTTAATAAAGACCTAACCTAAGACATATTAGAAAACTTAATCATTTTCCTATATAAATTCAGAATATCTTTATCAATTGGGACTTAGAAATTATATTTATCTCTTTCATTTGAAACAAAGAGAGGCTGAGGCCCAGTCACACAGTTGGATTTTGACAAAGTATGTTGGACTGAAATTCCAAGATTCCCAAGCTTTTATGATGTACCTTCTAATATACCAATGGCTGGGCTCAGGAGCAATTCATACCAATGATGAGTGATAATGTATGAGTTAATAGTCTTTATAGATATATATCATAGATATATATGACACTTTACCTAGGAATTGCTTTAATTAACTCAGTAAAAAATAGAAGAAATTAAAAGGAAACATGAATAGATACAAAGTCTGCAATATATTCTCAATAAGTAAAGCTGAGGTATGGACACATTAGGGTTCATCTTACCACTTTAATTTTGTGAATAAGAAAGATAAGCAGGGGATGTACTCACTCATTAGTAGACTCTAAACAAAAAAGTAAAAACCAAGCATGTCCAAGCTGCAAATCACAACCACTGAACAGCTTGGGATCTGAAACACCTTGGACTGACTGACACCTTGGATCCCACTTCCCCTAGAGGAACACCTGACCCACTCTTGATGTTGGGATGAGGAAAGCAGATCTGCCTGCAGTGGATGCTGAACTAAGCAACATTGGGACCTTGGGACCTCTTGCCCATGCTGGGGAGGAGATGGGGAGATGTGGAGAAGAGAGAGTGAATGGAGGGAGTGGGAGGGGGAAGGGACCTTGAGTAAGGATATACACGAATAAAAAATATGACTTTATTCATAATAAAAAAAAAGAAAATAATTTCATAGTGAAAAATTGGACTTGCCTGGAGTGGATGCTGAACTAAGCCACCTTGGGACCTAGGGACCACCCGCCCTTGCTGGGGAGGAAATAAATTGATGGGGAGAAGAGAGAGTGACTGGGAGGGGTGGGAGGAGGAAGGGGGTTTGAACAAGGGGATACATGGATAAAAAAATGAGAATTTTATTAAAAAATAAATGAAAAATACAAAACAAAAAATAAAAATATTTTCTGTGTTGCATATTGAATTAAGGTTCTATAATAAGAAATTAGATCATTACATGGACATTATAAAATTTATTGATTTTAAAGAAACATCATGATTACTATGATCAAAATTTTGCCTAAGGACATACCAATGCAAGTTTTATAAATAGATACTTGTTAAAAACAATATTTTTATTTTCAAAATTGTATATTGTCATGTGCTAACATGGTTCGAATTTCTAAGTGAATTGTGATGGAATTTACACCAAATTGCATCTGTTCATTTCTCCAACTTTTGTTCTAGCAAAATCAACAGGAATTAAGCAACATACTTCTCAATATAATTTATGGTGCAATTGACCTAAAGGTATATTTTCAAAACAATTTGTTTCTGTTCATATGTTTTTCTTACCACAGATAACCAGTCAATTTCAAAAACATTCTATTGGGCCAGAATGATGGTTCTGTGAATTAAAGCTCCAAGTAAGCCATAGTACTAGAATTAGATCCCCAGCACCTACAAGAAGCTAAAATCAGATACCAAATCTGTTATTCAGCACTCCTAAGGCAAGATGACACGTGGAAACAAGAGACTCACTGCTTTTTGGCTTCAGAAAATTAAATAGGAAAATGACAGCTGCAAGCTCATAAATTACAACATATTTCTCACCTTCAATCTAAGATAAATAAATGTGACCCAAAAGGCATTACACTTTAAAGAAATTGGGTAAAGCAAATAAAAAAAAATACTCTTTTGCTTTACCTTTATTTGTTTTGTTTTGTTTTCAATTTTCATATTTTTTCAGAGATCACATTTCTGTTTTTTGAGACATAAAGAGTCAGTTTTCAAACAAGGCACTAACTTGTTGAAGCTGAGCACTGACACCCAACAGTTCTTGCCTTCTTTCCTTGGAAGAAGCTTCTGGACAAACAACTGACCTTTTGGAAACATTTTAAAAATAAAATGCAGCTATAGTAAAGTAAAAGTCACAAGGAACAGGAAGATTTTAGAAAATCTGGCTTGTGTGAAGGGTATAAACATGTTCAAAGGTACAAACCAGGTGTATGAAAACAGCTCGATCTCAAATCTGGGTTAACACCAAGTTAACTATTTGTAACCTGAAATCGATAGGAAAGAATAGAGCCCAAACATGAAGCTGCATAAAAGCCAAAATTATATTGAAAAACATGAGGAGTAAGTCTTATTTTGAATACAAAAATTGAACTATTATTTTTAAAGAACAGCTACAATTTTTTTTGCTTGTGTTTGTTTTGGTTTCTCTTTAGCTGTTGAGTGTATCCTGGAACTTGCTCTGTAGACCAAGCTGGCCTGGAACTCACAGAGATCTACTTGTCTCTGCCTCCTGGGATTAAAGGCATGTGCCGCCGCCACCACCACCATTCTTTCTCTCTCTCCTTTTTTTTAATATCATTTTATTTTTATTTAAGATTAACTTATAATTATTGTATTAAAATGATAATTGACTATGACTTTTTTTTGGATGACTAATTTATTGGAAAAAGGCCGTAGTTTTTTTTATTGAGTTGTTTTATGTTGGCCTGTGGGCAACGGTATCTTTGTGGGGTCTTGTAAACTAAATAATGGTTAAGTCTTAATGAAGTAACTGTAAATATATATATATATATAAAACTATTTTATAAATGTTTATAACTATTTTTATTGTATTGAGTGAGTCTATTTGAAATATTTGTTAAAGAAATGCTAAGAAACTATCTTATGACTTTTGATTGGTCTATATCTCACAAGTGATTATTGAGTGACATACAGTAGGTTTTTTTTTTATTTTGTTTTAATGTGGTACCACCACCACCACCTGGAAAACACTACAATTTTAATTTTAAGAGAAAGAATATAGACTTGAAAATACTTTGGAATGTCTACTGGTGTCATCCTTGTTCAGCCCCTAACTGGGTAGTCATGTTGTTGAGATGATATGGGTGTAACTTCTGATATTAATAGGAGATGCCATCTCACAACAAATCCCTGATCCTCTAGCACTTACAAAATGGATTGGGAAAAGTCACAAGCCCCACCAATACTACACAAAGAACTACAGGCAACTAAGGAAAAATGAGAGTGAGAGAGATGGTAGTCTTCAGAGAAAAGTGCACCTATTGATTGTCTAGTGCCAAATGACCAGCCCTGAAAACATACCTGCAAGTAAGATAAGACTGATTCAAATCATATACTTAGGAATATATATGTATATACATATATATACATATACATATGTTCATACAAAAACAATTAGTGAGCATAAAGGCTATGACTTTGTAGGAGACAAGGGAGGGGTGTATGGGAGGGTTTGAATGGCATAAAGGGAAGGGAGAAATTGTGGAATTATAATTTCAAAAATACAATAAAATAAAAGTATATATAATATTTTATTTTAAAAATTACCCAAGTAGTAGTAGGAACTAGTCATTGCAAATTTCTTTTTTTAAATAATAGAGCCAATTATGGTACAACAATATATTATTATTAACCTTATGGTTTCCTACTATTATTGTAATTAGCTTGATACTAAATGAGAGTTATGATTCATTTGGAAGCATTAAGCTCAGTGCCTCTTTTTACTTCCTATGTCCAGAGATTACAAAAACCTGATAACTGACCTATTTACTATGTCTAGAAAAGCTATATTGGAAATAATGATTTGAATATGTCTCTGGCATTAACTGGAGGGTTTTTATCATACTCTACATTCAGGTCACCAAGGTTATAGTTAAGCCTTATGTTTTCTCTTATTAGTCATCCCTAGTGCTATCTCTTTCAAGGACCCCTGAGACTTTTGCAGCTGTTAGATATATGTTCAATATCTAGGTTTGCCTTCTGTCTGTAAGTTCTGAAAGATTGCATTTGTGAACATTAATATTTTTTCTACACAAACATTATTCTTTCTTTATCTCACATTTCAATTCTCATCTTTAAGCTTTTTACAATTATATCAACAGATTCCACAACTAGGTCATAGATCTGAGTGTGTCAGAAAATTGAAGAAGCTACTAAATCTCAAGAAATAAATATTTAAAATGGCAGCTTATGTGGTATTTGTCTTTTGGGGTGAACAAAAATATGAAATATTCCTCAGATAGTAAATTTTCCTGTTAACAACTGAATCTCATTTTTGTTATAGCCTTGCTGCTTGAAATCAATCAGGAGCCAAGTCCCTTAGAATAGAAAAAATGCTTTTCTGTATATTTCAGGTATATAAAGGAAATTATTAATTGAACCAATTTTTCACAACTTGAGCATGACATTTTTATAGGAAAATTTGAGGCCAAAATCTTGTTTAATAATTAATGTATTAATGTAGTAAAATAATGAATAACTTTTGTAAAAAAAGATTTTCATGTTAAAAATTAATAATAAAACAAACACATGGTAATAAAATTATGTCCTTTTCAGAGAAGTAAATTATTTTAAATAAAACTTAATTTTAGTCTACCAAAGAGAACTATACAATTACCAAAGATAAACAGATATTGAAAAATTATGCCAGAAGTAAAAATATTTGAAAATTCACTTTGTGATTTCATCAGTAGTTACAAAAGACTGAATTATGAAATCATTTTTTTCTAGCTTTCTATTCTCTTTCCATCACTCTGTGCCATATGCTTAGTGTGCTGAGTGTGTATTTGTTCTTAAGGCGCCAGCTTTTGTTTCTCAGATGAAAGACTATCTTACCACATGGTTACATTGCTCTTCTCAGAAATTACTGCCACACATTGATATATATACATGATCTTCAAAAGATGCCTAAACAGCAAGAGAGGCAAGATAAGCATACACATTTTGTTGTGAATGTTCATCAAAATGTCATCTACAAATGATGGTAATAGCAAGCATCAAATAGCAGTGTAGACTTTGTTGCTTCTTTTATAAAGCTATGATGCAGATGCCTTACTTCAAAGGCATGCATATCAAAAGTATCAAAGAACTGTTTTAACATTTCAATTCAGAATAAAACAAACATAAACCTAAATCCTAAACAAAAGATTAGTAGTAGCCATCATGGAAAGGTAATTTCAATGCTATTTTAAAAATCAATATAATGAGATTAAGTATTTAAAAGGTTCATTAGAGGACCCTTTCACACTTAAATATTCTTGAGAATCTGAGTTTCAGCCCATATTAATATACATTTTTTATATTACTAACATACTTTTTTGATATCACTTTGGATATTGGTAATTTGAAGGTCTCCTGTAGATGAGTGAGTATCATCTACAAACCCTTAACAACTTAACCCAGTGCAGTGAAGTAATGCAGACAAAGCAGATATTATTATTTCCATCTTAGATAACACAAAGTTGAGTTGAGAACTTGTAGGAAAGACACTTCCCTGATATTATGTTGTACATTAGTTGCGGGGGGAAGATAATGCAATTATAGAACCAAGGCCTTTTTTTTCTCTTGTAAGATTACAGGTTCTACATTAATTGGGAGTTCACTGTCACAGTAAGTAGCAGTGAGTTAGAAGATTGGTACATGTGGTAAAGAGAATTGTAAGGTCCTGATACCAACTGTCAATATTCACTCATTCCTTTAATGGCATGTTAAAAACTTGCTGGGGAGGAGACAAAGTGATGAGGAGAAGAGATTGACTCGAAGGGGTGGGAGGGGGAAGGGAGTTTGAACAAGGGTATACATGGATAAAAATATGACTTTATCCATAATAAAAAATGCAAAAAGACCCTCACACTAACACCTACCTTGAGAGATGGAGAACCTACAAAAGAAGCTGTCCTGCTGCCTTGGTATAAAGTTGTGGAAGGAGATCATCTGGGATTGATAAAAACCACAAAAATTATTGTCTGCCAGAGCTGAGAAGATGTGTAAACAGAATACTGAATACAATTTTTCTTCTGTTTTTAGATGACTAGATCTTAGATTTTTTCACTTCAATCTCATGAAATATGATATAAATTCCCTCCACAATGTAAAGCCAGGATAGCTAAAAATAGCCTATTTTCAGTTATCCCTTTGTCTCTGATTAGAACCGATTTCAAAATATCATTCCAAGACAAAAGACTAAGAAGACAGGGCCATGAGTACAGATTTAGGAACCATTAATCTATAGAGAATAGTTGAAGCCATATAAATTTTTACCCAGTATAAATAGGTAACATGAGAATAGAAATGGTCCCAAAAAGTAGCCTGGAGAAGAGTAATGTTCAGTAGCTACCAAAGGTAGAGATTGCAGCAAAGAGAACAAAATGAAATAAATAATGGAATCTAGAAAATAATCAAGATGACGAGTCAAGAAAACTAAGGAACAGAATTTCTAAAGATGGCAGGCAACAATGCCAACATTTTAAAGAGACTGAGGATGATAAATATAGTACTTAAATATCACTTCACAAATTAATGTTGAAGTCTCTGGAGATCTTCAACAGAATGTTTTCTTTAGAAAAATGTGAAAACCAGTTTTAGGAAAGAGTGGGACATAAAGATGTGTGTGCAACACATTAAGGTCATTTGTTAAAGTCTGTGCATGGAATAAATGAAAAACACTTAATGGTAACTTCTATAAAAAAAGGATTTTATCAACTTTATGATGTCTAAATGCTTTTTAAAATAAAGTGAATGATAGTTAAATGACACAATGTAGTCAGTGTATCTCACATCTGTCTAGTTAAACAATCCACCTACAGGCATCCTTTTTGTATTATTTTTAGAACACAAAGAAAAAGAAGAAATGATCTTTTTTGCACTTTAAGGTAACTAGGCATGCTACCACTACTCTCCTCAATTCTCAGCCTTCACTGAGAGTGAATAGTGTCACTCACTGTTGCCTAATTCTGGGAAAAATATGTTCACACATCTCGTGGTACACATTTTCAAACCTCTCACAATATTGCAGCTATTTCTGTCGCTTCTTAAATACCCACTATTTTCCTATGTTTTTAAGTTTCAGTGAAAACAGGTGGTCCAGGGAAAGAAATGGATAAGTGCTAATGTGGTGAATGTCCATTAACCTAACTCTTTAAATTACTTTGTTAATCCAATCCTTTGCAGGGCTGTACATATATAGTGCATGTACCTTATTTATTATTTTTTACAATATTTCCATAGCAGCCTCTCTATGCAGTGTTAGTGATGGAGATCTTAAAATAGTAACCCATTTGTGTGATGAACCAGGGAAAGTCTGACTAACACTGTTGGCAAATGATCAAGTTCCCCTCTCATGTCGTACCTTCCCTTTTCCCTTCCTTGCATATTCCTGACTTCACTTTCAGTCTTAATCCCCGACTTGAATCCTAGTCTTTCAATATCTGCCAGTTCCCATTCCTCTCCTAAGTGAGACTGAAATATGAAGACATGGAATCCCTGAACCTGGAGTGGCCTAGACAGTTGATCCGGTCACATTTCATCAACAGCAATGGGTAGTGTATGAGAATGTAAAGCATTCATGGGGAACTGGAGCTCAGTTTAGATTGAGTTTTGTTATTCACACCTCTGGTGATTTCATGACTTTTTCTTCACTAAATTGTATATGTGACGATGGATGTGATGCTTCTCCCATGTAATTTCAGCTTAGACAGAAGGATTGCAGCAAGTTCAAGGCCAGCCTGAGCAACATAGCAAATAATAGGTGAGCTTGGGCTACATAATGAGATTCTGTCTCAAAACAAAGAAGCAAATAAATAAAATTAAAACAATATATACATTTCACAGCACTAGTAGTACAACTCATAAAGACCTACTTGTCAAAATTTATTTGATACTTAAGGGCTCAGTATCTTTGTTATTTTTATACTTTTAATTAACTGTATACAATTTGTCTTAAATTTTAGTGTTTGCAATAATTCTTCCACTATCTAAGTACCATGTAACTCCTCAGTGACTGTCAGATTCTTAAATATGCTCAATCCAGATCATAATTCATTAACCACTCAATATTTTTTAACAAGCTTCATGACTATACCCATAAGATGTGGTGGAGAACTCTGTCGTAGAGCAAGAGGCTTTCATTTGGCCTCTACACTGAAGCAATGACCACATTCCATTGTCTTGAATATGTCTATTATCAACCACTTATGTTTTATTGATATTGAAATCATACAAATTTAAAAATAGTTCCATTTCTTCTTTCTTTGGCTCTCAATACAAGTGTCATTAATAGATTAAAATAGATGATAAAATAATAAATGCCTTAAATCATTTTGCAGTTATATTATTGTGATCAAATGTAACACATAAGAAAAATGGTAAATAATAATTATAATAGCAATGAAACTGACCTTTAAATAGTGGCAACTCTGTTTTGTGTGTTACAACTATAATTAGGATGGGTGGAGATTTAGCAAAATGAGTTTCCTTTCTCTACTGTTCTAGGCTTTTATTTAATCTGTAATTTTACTGTACTTTTGTGTTAAATATTGACATGAAAATGTAAGTGTACTTAGTTCACACATTTCCAATCTCTATGAATGTATTTTTTGAAGAAAAGTGATAACTTTTTTCTTAATAAGTTTTATTTTTTAAAAGGGGCATGGCAATTTGTAGAGGTTCCACTGGCTGAGGAAGGTTTCCTTGGGCAAAACAGACTCATGAACAAATAAGAAATTACAGATATTAGAAGGACTTGAGGGGTTGTGTGCAAAGTTGGAAAGGAAAAGTGTAGGGGTACCAAAGATGCAAATAACAATACTCAAACATAAAGTTATAAAAGTAAAACAAGGCTTTGTCTAAGCAAATTGTAATCCAATAACTGACATGCACAGGGAATACGAATTTTGCAGTCAAAACTTTGTCCTAGCCATTTGTAGAGGACAGTAGTATTTCTTTCCATGATCCAGAAAATAATAATCAAGAAAAAACAAATCATGAAGACTTGGTTGAAGTGGTATTATCCAAAAAGTATAGTGAATATCATTTTTTCTCAGTTTGAAGAAGTATATTCCAAGGCATAACATATTTATTTTATTTTCTATTCTTTCATAAAATACATCTTAATTGAATTTTTCCTCTCTCTCCACTCTTTCCAGTCCTCGTCCCAAGCCTGAGCTTTCCCAAAGATCCACTCTTCTTGTTTCTCTTAAAAAAATAAAGCAGGCTTCCCACTGATATCAACCATAACATGACATAACAAGTTACAATAAGACTAGGCACAAACCCTCATACCAAGGCCAGAAGAGGAAATGCAGTAGGAGGAAAGGGTCCCAAGAGCAAGAGAAAGTGTCAGAGACATCCCACACTCCCACTGTTAGGAGTGCCACAAGAACTATACAACCATAAATTTTCTGCTGAGGATCTAGCTCGGACCCATACATGGTCTGTGTTTTTTGTTTTAGTTTCTGTGAACCCCTATGAACCTACTAAGGTGATTCTGTGGCCTGTGATTTCCTGGTGTCCTCAACCCTTTGGCTTCTGCAATCCTCTTGCCCCCCTCATCTGTGCAATTCCTATGGCTCCACCTAGTGCTTGGCTGTGGTATGATCCAGATCATGCATTGCCTTAACAGTGGTATCTCAAGACTATTGTCTCTGCTGAGTTTACTACAAATGTTTCATTGTCTTATCAAATAGTGATTACATCTCAAGTCACTTATCTATATGAAATATATCCACTATCTAAAATCCTACTTACTTACCTCTGCACAAAGAACAGCATCTTTGAAAAGGAATCTACACATGTAGTAAAGGGAAAGAAAGACTCAAGATAAATGAACACCCAGTTTTTCCTCCTGGACTCAGACTCATCATTAATGTAGTGGTTAAAAGCCCCAACATTACCACATTATCTGGAGTCAAAAATGGTTTCAAATTCTAGTTGTGAATCTGTCAAGTCGTTCAGTGACTTTATGCCTCAATTTCTTTATCTGCAAAGTAATAATAAACCCTAACTCATAAGTTTGTTAATGATTATATCATTCTCAGGCATGGAATTTTTCATCATGAAACCATGTTCTATCTGAGTCAGGGATATTTTTGTTTGTTTAGTTGGTTGGTTGCATTGAACTTAAAGCAATCCTATACATGTGCATTTGTTGCATTCACTAGGTTTGAACAACTCATCAGGTTTTCTATTCTGGGTATGCACAGAGGCTTCATAGAGTGGGGAAAGAGATGGATAGGGAAGAGAGGGGAGGCGAAAGGGTGGAGAAGGAGTCATAGAGGTGGAGATAAATAGACAGCTAGATGGACACACACAGAGTATATTTTTCACAATAGAAACTTTTAGATAATTGTTACCAGGTTTTATATATATATATATATGAAGACATAAACACTAGCATTTTCACCATACTTGATTAAAACTTAAATTGATAGTTATTGGTTACAAGTTCAAAGTTGAAAATTGTTTTCTGGCTGAAAATTTAATCAACATTCTTAAGGTTTCTTTCAGTGAATTTCAGTATATTCACATACTCCCACACAATACCTACCACCTTCCCTTTTGGGTCCCCAGTACTTAAAGCTCTGTCTCAGCCAGAGAATAAATGCTTGTGCTTTCTCTTTGCACTTTGTGGAACAGCCAAGCACCACCCCCTCCCAACAGCCCAAGAGAGAAAACGGTTGCTCCTCCTTTCTTCTTTCTTTGCTGGTTTTAGCCTTGTTTCATGTGAATCACTGTGTGTGTGTGTCTGTGTGTGTGTGTGTGTGTGTGTGTGTGTGTGTGTGTGTGTGTTCAGATTTGTAACTCCTAGGAGTCTTTCAGGCAATGTCTTTTTCGGTTAATTACAGTTTTTAGAAACCCCCTCAATCTTGCTGCATGCATAGAAGGCAGATAAGCCATGCCTGTTAGACACATGGTAACACAGCTCACAGCAGCTGCAAGCAAGACCTGCAATCTTCTTTTAATGCGGTTAAGCTGGGAAACTGGCGTGGGTGTCTTTGGAAACAGCCGCTTAAGTAATTTTGAGATGAGACATAGAGAAACCAACTCATAAAGAGGTGTTCTCACTCTGGCTTCCTCCTGCAATGACAAACAACAACTCTTTGTGTATGTCAAATAGTCCGTACTGACTAAAACCGTGCCTTTAAGTTCTCCCTAAACAGACTCCCTGGCTTGATTTACTCTATTTCCCTTGACTGAATTATGTGGTTCTGAGGATTGAGTGTTAAAAACAGATTTTGCTTACAGGAGAAGGCCAGTTCAGGCACCCTCTGCACTATTGCCTGGACGTCACACTTGTGTGTTTCTGGGAATTTTTGTAGCACCAGATTTCTCCCCAACCCCCAAATGGCTCCCTCTATCAAGCTATCTCTTTCTTTGCTCTCCCTTTATTCCCTCCCCCAACTCAACCACCCTGTTCCAGCAACTGATGGAAGCACATGCAGAATCTACAGCTAAATCCTGGGCCCAGGTCCTGGAGTTCAGTCAAAGAGAGGAAAGAAGGATTATATGAGGAGAGGGCTCAAGATCATAATGGGAAAATCCACAAAGACAGCCGACCCAAGTATTAGGAGCTCACTGACTCTGGACTGACAGCTGGGGAACTTGCATGGGACTGAACTAGGCTCTCTGAATGTGGAAGACAGTGTGTGGCTTGAGCAGCTGGTGAGGCCTCTGGCATTGGGACCAGGATTTATCCCTAGTGCATGAACTGGCTTTTTGGAGCCAATTCCCTATAGAGGGATGCCTTGCTCAGCCTTGATGGGACAGGGAGGGGTTGGCTCTGCTGCAACTTGATCTGCCAGACTTTGTTGACTCTCCAGGGAAGGCCTTACTCTCTCTGAGGAGTGCATGGGGAGTGAGGGGTAGGGAAAGTGGGGGTGAGTGGGAGGGGAGGGGGAACTGTGGTTGGTATGTAAAATAAAAAACTTTTAAATAAAACAATTTTTAAAAGAAACATTTTCTACACACACAAAGGATATTTCATTTGCTACTGAAGAGTATTTCAGCCTTCAGAGGAAATTAAATACCTTGAATTTCCAATGGAAATAGCAAGTAAGTTTTTTGAGAGAATGATGGATGAGGTAAATATACTCCTTCACTTTCCACATACACATATCAATGACTGTGCAGGAGTTCTTATCATATAAAAACAATTGGCAAACCTGTATTGATGTCAAAAAATGTGATCCTGCCCTTTTTTGTGGACTCAATGTTTATTTGCCCTCAGAATTCATAAATTTAGCCTTAGTCTCTAATGTGATAGTTTTTGCCCAACTGTGAACATTGTGTGATATAACATAAATCTTCCAGATTCTGCCCCCTGGTGCAATAATGGCATGATAGCTTGGAAAGTAAACAATTTATTTGATTGTATAAGCCCATTTCATGGGAAGGAATACATACCTAGTCTTAAACTTGAGGTAGGAAAATAAACTTATTGCTGGGAAGCTTACAGGCCTTGGAGAAGAACTTACCTACTGATGTTATATAAATGGGCAAGTAGTCAAATGCCTTCTAAATGTACTTGTAACCTTAGAATAGTTAGCAATATTTTAAATTTTTTGATAGTTTCTTTGCAGAGAATAGTGGGTAATGAAGTAACTCTTGGCTACTCACGATACTGAGAATAAGTGACTTCTGAGTGTTTAGCCCTAAACAGGTTATCTGTATCTCTTTCTCTAAGGCTCATGGAACATTTTGGAAGAGAGAGATGAAACTATAAATGGACAATGATAGGAAGGAAGGCTATGAAATGCTGTTTGTCTGGGCATGACATGACCATTGTAATCATGAACTCAATAGCAGCTAGGTGCTTCCAAATGGTCTGCCCAAGACTGGGCCTATCAACATCCAATCATGGATGGGAAAGAGGCTCAAGGGGCCATATGACCCCTGGGGAACTATTAGTTATTGATGCATGCTGGGGGAGGGTAATTATCTTCAATTGTGTATCTACTATTGAGTATACCATGATGCAAAGGACAGTTCAATACCCATGCTCATGAAGGGGAAGCCCTGGTTAAATTCAATGAGTAGCAAAACAAAAGAAAAACTTATGTGTACAGGAAAGAAACTTGGAATGAGGACATGTTCTTGGCAGGGGTTGGATGGAGATAAAAGAGGGTAGAACTAAAAGGACTCAGAATATATTATATATTTGTACGAATTTGTGAAAGGATAATTTGTTACAGAAAATGGAAGGAGACCATTTTTTTCCTGTCATGTGCTGTTAAATAAAAAAGCAACCAGCTTCTCTTTTTGTTTATGAAAAGACACAGCAAAAAAATTAATGCCTGAAGAAAAAGATAGTCTTGACAAGACTGATAGAAAAATTGAGTGTTTTTGAGAATATTTACTTTGTATGCTTGTCTTAGGATTTCTGTTGCTGTGAAGAGACAACATGACCACAGCAACTCTTATAAAGGACAACATTTAATTGTGTCAGCTAATTAATTTACAGTTCAGAGGTTTAGTATATTATTATCATGGCAGAACATGACATCATACAGGCAGATATGGTGCTGGAGAAGTAACTGAGAGTACTATATCTTCCAGGCAACAGAAGTGGTCTGGCACACTGGATGGCATCTTGAGCATAGGAAACTTCAAAGCCTTCTCCCACAGTTACAAACTTCCTTCAACAAGGCCATACCTACTCCAACAAAGTCACACATTCTAATAGTGCCTCCTTTAATATTTAAATATTTTTTCCTATGAGGCCAATTACATTCAAACTACTCACATTGCTGTTCTTAAAATATCATTGCATAGACTTTTTTCTTTGCTATGTAGAAACTTTTTATTTGATGCATTCATTTCTTACTATTACTACCCGAGCTATTGGAATTCTGTTCAGGAATTAATAGAATATATCTGATTCTTGAAGTATTTCTTCTGTTCTCTTAACAAAGTTTCAGAGTTCACATTACTGTCTCTACTGCAGTTTTGATAGATCAGGAGACAGAGATCTAGTTTAAATCCTTCTACATATGCATATGCAATTTACTTGGTACCACTTGCTAAGGAAGCTATGCGTTCTATACTGTTTTGCTTTTATATTTATTTTATTTTTCTTTTTATTGAAAACAGATTTTTTCTTATATATCCTGATTACAGGTTACCCTCTCTTTACTTCTTCCAGTTCCTTCTTTTTTCCTTCCCATCTGGATCTACTCCTTTTCTGTCTCTCAATAGAAAATAACAGGCTTCTAAGAGATATATAATAAGTTTAAATAAAACATCACATCAATGTTGGACAAGACAAACAGAAAGAAATGAGTCCAAGACAAGGCACAAGAATGAGAGACCTACTCAGGAATCCCATAACAACAATAAACTTGAAGCCGTAATACATACATAGAGCCCTTTGTGCAGATCTATGTAGGCCCTAGGCATGCTGCCTCAGTCTCTGTGTGTTCATATGTGCATTGATTACTTTGATTAGAGGAATTTGTTTTCTTGGTGTCCTCCATCTCCTCTGGCTTCTATACTTTTTTCACACTGTATTCTTCAGCTCTGAGGAAAAGTATTTGATGGAAATATCTCATTTAGAACTGTATGTTCAAAGATTTCTTTGTGTACTATCTGGCTGTGGGTCTCTGTGTTTGTTCTTAACTAGTGCAGGAAGAAAAAAGGAAACTTATTTATTCTCAAATTAATGTTTTAGCATCTTTACTGAGAATCAAGTGGTTGTTACTTTTGTGCATTATTAGTAAAGTCCATGGATCTAAATGTCCTTTGTAGAGGGCCACTTACATGCCATTTTTGTTACTATGCCTATGTAATATAATTTGAATTTAAAATTGATTATCATGATATATATTATTTTATTACACTTATTTGCTTATATGGGGGTAACATAACATAACATCTACTCATGACTTATGTGTAGATGTTCTGGGACAACTTGTGTAGGAATTTGTTTTCTTTTATCAATGTGACTCCTAGGGATTGTATTTAGGTCATTAAGCTTGGAACAAAGACATGCATATAGGGATCCAAAGACAGTTTATAGAAGTTGGCTTTCTCTTTCCATGTGGAGCCTGGGGATCAAATTCAAGTCATTAGACTTAGTGGCAAGGACCTTTGCCTCCTGAGGCATTTTTCCAACCCCTCAGTTTCTCAAACTTAATCCACAAATAATTATTAGTATATTCAAGATGCTAAACTCTGTCAAAAAATAAAAGGTAAACAAAAGCATATGAAAAAAATAAAAGGTAAACAAAAGCATATGAACTGATCCCTATTTCCATGGAGTTTCTAGGCCAACAGATGATAAGCATTAATAAATTGTATAATACTGACTGCTGAGTAACATAAAAACTAGAAGCTTTGGCCATGTGACCTTATAAAGAAGAGAATCTTTTTTAAAAATTAGTTTATTTTTAATTTTTATTATATTTTTTCCTATGTGAAGAACCCCCCCCCACACACATAAAACAACAACAACAACAACAACAAAACTCATGGAGTCCATTATATGTTGGTCCACTACTCCTTAACACAAGGTCTATCCTGGAGTGGTCGATATACCACTGTCATTATATAACAGTGTCACTCTATTGGAGAAAACTGATTTTTCCCTATCCCAGCACTTATAAGTTAAGTATAACAGTTAAGGTAGTTGTTAACCTTTCCCCTAATGGCTAGGTTTTCATTCATTCATTTATTCATTTTATTAAAATATAGCAAAATAAGATGGAATAAGATAAAACAAAACCTATGAGCTCAAAGTTGGACAATATAAACAAACAGAAGGTAAAGAACGAGACAGAGACTGACTCATTCACACACTTAGGAATCCCATAAGAACACTAACTTCCTCCTGATTTTAATTTATAATTTCATTCCAATGAAGCCTAAGAATATACTGTGATATAATACATGTGAATATAGTTTTATATACTATGATTATAATATATGATTGTACAATTGTATATAATTGTATATAACAATTTTATATAATTTATAATATATAAGTATATACATTTTAAATGTATAATTTGTAATAAATTCTGAATAAACTTACAAATCTCTTGTGAAGAGTATACAAACTATAGAATTATATATGTGGTCTTGTGGGGCAGAAATTTTCTATAATTATTTTAAAGACAGTGTTATTGAAATAACAAGTGGTCTAGTTCAGTGAGGAGTGTGTGTCTGGAATTTGCAAGGCCAGAGTTTGATCCTGAGCATCACTATAAAAGTATTAAACAATATGATTTCCTGGCAGGGAATATACCATGAACATGGAGGTGGTTGTCCCAGGGAGAGGCTTATCCATTGCACTCCGGATATGCTGACCCCTGCAATTTACCCAAACACGAGAAACTCAACTGCATAATTTGTGGTAGTGGGGGGAAAATATTAAACAACATATGGTTTAATAGTTATTTAGTTCTCTTGTTTGCTGTTATCTCTAGTTCTTATCCCAATGGGATGTGGGGATAATATGAATAACAATTATTCCTCAGTTAAACATTTTTCCTGAAATTCTTTAAATTTTATTTTAAATATAATTTTGTTGTTAGACACATTATATTTCAAATTTCTATACTTTTCAGTAGTTCATCTTTTACCATTATAAATTGTTTCTGTTATTTATAGCTATAATTTTTGTCTTGGCATGTATTTTATCTGATGTTTGATTATAGATATTTAATTACAGATATTTATTATAGATATTTGATTTAAATTTTAGAACTTTGTACATATATTTTTCTAACCTTTTGGCTTTTGGTTTCTGGATTCTGATAAAATATTAGCTAGCAATATTATTCAAAAGACATTGTATACAATGAACCAACTTTTCTTGATGCTTGTAAGTTTCTTTCCTTATCTTTGGAACTTGTAAGTTTATTATAATGTATATTAGTTTAGATGTCTTTGAACTTACCCTAAGTAGATTCATTACACTTCTTGGATAGGTTTGGTCTTGGTTTTTACCTTCTATACTTGCATAGCCAGAATATCTGACAAATGATAGAGCATAGATTCTTTATGCGCATAAATACATGCTCAGACATGTCCACAGCACTATTACATATGCACATTAACCCTAAATTTGTAGACATATGTCCAATATTTTGACAAGACTCTAAATATTTTCATTCATTAGACTTTTTTCTCAAATTTCTTTTTCATACAACTGATATCTTCACCTTATGTCATAGCAATGTTAAATAATTACTGCTTTCAAAAAATGTAAGGAAATGCACAGAGCACTGATTATCAGGTCAAGTCAAAATACACAGGTTATTTGTATTGAGTGTTGAATGGGTGGTGAGATCAGGAGGACTTGGGAGGAAAAGATGGAAGAGAAATCATGATCAGAATGTATTGTCTTAAATAAATAAATAAACAGACAAATAAATAAATAAAACAAACTCAATTGTGGTACTATAAAACTTTTTATTAATGTTCAGAGATCTGAAGTTTGTTTCAATTCTTTTTATGAAAATTAGAGCATTTCAAAATCTTTACTCCAATATTATATCTGATGGTAGATCCATTAAGGTAGATTTGATAAGAATGAAGAGAATCAACATGGCAATCCATGGAGAAGGTGATGAGAGTAAAGGTGAGAAGCGTTACAAAGAGAAGAAAAAATAATATTTCACCAAGAAAAAAGCAAGCCAAAAGAATGAAAAGGAATTCGGGCTGTCAAAGTATTTAACTAGATAGGATGGTGTTAGAGGCCAAGAGGAAGGGAAAATTTATGAGTAAAGGACCCCCAAAGCATTATTTATCACATTTCTTAGGCTGAATAAATAAAATGACTTGGCCTTTAAATTATGAGAAACATTAAGTTTAAATTGTTTAGATTACATGTTTCAGAATAACTTTTATAAGATAAATAAAATTATGACACTGTCTCAATTTGTTGAGCATGTTGTAATACCGGAGACTATCAGAACTGCAGAGACAACATATTGTTTTATTCCAATATCTCCATGTTAGAGATGGTAACATTGAGGTTCAGAGAGGGGAAAGAACATGCAAAAGATCACCCAGTAAGAAAATGACAAAATCCTGGGTGGAGTCCATGCCTCTAAGACAAAAAATACTATTTCCTGATATTTTGCTTTTCATTTTCAAAATCCATTTTTTTCATTACTGGCTCAACAGAAAGGTAGACATCACAGGTGTTGTATATTTGCCAGTGTAATTTGAAACTTTTAACCAACCAAAGTATCTTGATTCTGCTGGAATTACAACTTTTATGCCTCTTTGCTTCCATTCCCAGTTGGCAGCATAACACAGATCACAGTACATATCCCTGCTCTGGCAGGTGGTCTGAAGTACCAGGTGGACATAAACAGAGTTTTCATGGTTCTTAAGTTCTAGTGCTTGTGAAAAAATTGATTATAGAAGCATGAAAAGCAGAACAGAATAGCCACAATTAAAATTGCACAGTTCACAGAAGATATGACAGGTAACAGATTCTGCTGAGTAGAAGAGGCAGATGGACACTGGAGAAGAATGAGTTTACAGCCTGGGCTTTCTCAGGATTTTCTGGCCTGTGGGAAAGTAAAAAATAAAAGCCAGACTTCAGGTCATATTTCACCCCTTAAGTCCTCTCTGGTTTTATCACAAGAAGTAAAATATTCTGGTAACTCCAGTTACCCTGATAGGTTGAAAAACAGAACGTGGTCCTCCATCAAGTAACACATACATATACAAATGCATTTATTTGTATTACCTGTTCAGCAGGTAACTGAAAAAGTTATTCCCTAATGTGCACTTAAGGCATTAGCAGAGATATTTAAAGTCACTGTGATATTCCTTCTTAAACCTAGAATTCCATTTAATAGATGCAATGGCAGCTTTGTTTGCTGTAACATCCAGGGTTCATTACTTACAAAAAAAAGACCAATTTCCCAAGTTCATTACTTTTCCACCATTACTATTGCATTGCTCATTTCTTCTGCTTTCTTTGACCCAAGTGCAGAATGAAAATCAGGATGAAACCCTCTTGTTTGGGTAAGAACAGGATAAGGTGTTGAGAAAGTTTAAAGTAAACATCAAGTGAAAAATAACAGGGTCCCAGATAATTTGTTCTTAGTCACAATCTTTGCTTTTGCCTCTGTCTAATAAAAAAAAACTTAAATTGTATTTTCATTATTATCATTTTATATCATTAATTAATAATAACATTATTATTGAATTCTCATTTAGAGTTCAGGGGTTCATGTTCAATGTAGGGTTGCCAATTTGAATAAATTATTAGGTGTATTATTAGGATGAAGCAGAATCTTCCTGAATATAGTGTAAGAGTTGGCAAATGACTGCCTTAGAAGAATGCCTTATCTGTTGGGGGGCTTTTTTGTAATATTCTTTTATTGAAAGCAGCCAGGATTATTAATTTATCATGTTTTGTGTTATGGTAGTGGAACTGAAATTTTGCAGCATAAATTATGGCCTTTAGAACACTAGAATATATACTGTCTCTATAATAATTATTAATAATGATAGTTCCTGTTTGTTATTCCTCAACCGATCATTCCAAAATTAAAGTAATAAACTTTGTCTGAAATTCTGTAAGGTCTTCATCCATTCTTCATGGCAAGTAAAACTAGTCTCTAAGTAACTAAAGTGGGTACATAAGCATTTAACAACATAAGTCACAGTGCCAAATATCCTTGAGATACTATTTGTTTGCAATTTTTCACTGTACTTTGTTCTATAAGTTCAACTTATTGATGAGAATTGCTCTATTATGGTTGGAAGATGATATGCTTTCTAATGTTTTTATAATATTTCCATATTATTATTTCATTAATATGGGGATTTTGCCTGCATGTATATCTCGACACCGTGCATACACAGTATGAGGGGAGTCTAGAAGAAAGTAGAATATCCTCTGGTATTGGAGTTACAGATGGATGTGAGTTCACTTGTAGGTTCTGGGAATCAAACTCAGGTCTTCTCTCAAATCAAACCTTCATGCCCTGCTGATACTCCTTGTATATACACTCAAATATCCAAACAACTATAATTTCAGTATCTTCTATTGGAAAATATTAAATAACCAGCAAAAAAGAGTTTGAGATGATTATTACAATAATTTAAGGAACATAAATACATATCCTAGACTGAAACATGGTAGTAACACTTCCTACATGTAACACATTAGTCTCCATGCCAAATGCCCCTTTGGATACTCTAAACGTTTGCCAAAATGTAGCAGAAGTGTTATGATAAAGAAGCAGAGTTGTGGAGGGCTTCTTCTTGGATATTAGTTCAAAAACATTTCCATATATGGCCTAGAGGAATTGCAACTCATAATAATTTGTAGCTCATAGCATTGTTAATTCGTAGGTATAAGTAAAATGCTACCTTTGCTAAATATATGTAAAATGTTAATAGTACTGTTAATTTATATGTTAAATAAAGGTAAATTGTCAAGTATGAGTAGAACAGAATAAAAGCAAATGCACATTATGAATTTAATATTTTCTTCCCACATGAAAGTATATATGTTGTGGTTGTACATGCCCCATGTGAATATTCAAAAACAGAAAACATGCTCAGAATCTGTATCATTATATACCTTAAATTTTCCTTCTAGAAAAATAAATATAAAATTATAAGTTCTATAATTTGCTTGAAATTTCTTAACCATATTGCCTTTTTAATCATTATACACTTTGAAGTTGCCATTGTTTCCTTCATAAACTCTGGTTTCCTGTTTCTTCAGCTGAAAGTTCATAAAAATATTTTCCCAGCAACCTTAATAACTAATCACAATGGTTTTTCCTTATTAATGTATCCATCCTTAAATTAAGCACTATACCATAGGGATAGAAAAAAAAAAAAAACAGAGAGATTGACCAAAATTGAATTTAGAGCTACTCCTAAGGAAATAACAAAGACAGAATCTTACACAAAACACAAAGACTAAGAATAGCAGGGATGTAACCCCCAACCCACAAAATACAAAAAAGAAAAACCTCAGAGTGCACTTATGTGAAAAAAGCAGTGATGCTGAGAATTTAAGAAACGCCTTTGAAATCTCATTTGCTTTTCTTTATCAGGTTTCTTTATACAGAACTACTGGCAGGGAAGATGCCTGAGTGGATAAAGCACTTGTGCAAGAATAAGGCCAGAGTTCAGATCCTCAGCACCCACATAAAAGCTACTGCTGCGGGATGGGTGGAAGCAAGAGAATCTTTGGAGCTTGCTGGCCAGTTGCTCTACCTAAAAGAGGGAACTACAGATTCACTCAGAGACGTAGTTTCAAAAAATAAAGTGAAAGGCAACAGAAAAGGAAGCCTGGAGGGCAATAGAGGAAGAAGCCTGAAGTGTTGTTGCATTTTCTATAGAAAAAACTCATGAGCACTCATATATGCATACACATATATAGATCTCTCTCCTTCATATAGGTCTATCTATTCCCTATCTATCTATCTGTCTATCTATCATCTATTTTTACACACAATGGGAAAAAGAGGTTTATAATTAATTATTATTTGTCTTTTGCCTTGTCCTCCAGGGAGATTAAAATGAGATTTTTATGGTAAAAACAATCACAACATTATCTTTTCTAGTGATTAATATTCTCTTTTTCATTTCTACATAAATCACTTAGCAGATCACCAATTTGATTATAGGGGAAGGCCAGTTTAGGCACCCTTTCCACTATTGCTTGGAGTCTTAGCTGGGATCATCTTTATGAGTTCTTGGGTATTTCCCTAGTACTAGGTTTCTCTCTAACCCCACAATGCCTCCCTTTATCAAGATATCTATTTTCTTGTTATCCCTCTCTCCCTCTCTGTTGCTCAGCTAATATAATTAACCCATTCCCTCCTGTTCTCTTACCACCTCCTTTGTCTCCTTCCCACACCTATGGTCCCAATTTACTCAAAAGATCTTTTCTATTTTCTCTTCCCAGAGGGATCCATAGATGTCTCATTTAAGTTCCTTCTTATTGTCTAGCTGCTCAGGGGTTGTGAATTGTAGCCTGGTTATCCTTTGCTTTATGTCTAAAATTCACTTATGAGTGAGGACATCAGAACAACTTTGAGATACCACCTTACACCTGTCAGAATGGTTAAGACCAAAAACACAGATGACAGCCTATGTTGGAGAGGATGTGGAGCAAGGGAACACTCCTCCATTGTTGGTGGGAGTGTAAACTTATTCAACTCCTTTAGAAATCAGTATGGCAGTTCCTCAGAAAACTGGGAATCAATCTCCCCTAGGATCCAGCAATACCACTATTGTACGTATACCTAAGGAATGCATATTATTACCTCAAAGGTATTATTAGGTCAATTATGTTTATAGCAGCATTATTTGTAATAGCCAGAACCTAGAAATAACCTAGATGCCCCTCAACTGAAGAAAGGATAAAATAATTGTGACACATTTACACAATGGAGTATTACTCAGCAGTTAAAAAAAAAATGACATCCTGAAACTTCCAGGCAAATGAGTGGATCTAGAAAATATCCTGAGTGAGGTAACACAGATCCATAAAGATAAACATGCTATGTACTCAATCCTCCCCTTTTTTTGTTTCCAGAGTTTGGCTTTATTTTGCAGCACAGAAATCATTTGGAGCCATTTTGAGACAAACATCATTGGAATTCAGGCTCTGTCAAGTCAATACTGCATTGCAGCTTGGTCCATTGAAGAAGCCACACCTGGATGAAAAGGTGCTTCTGTATTCATTTTACCTGCTTACTGTAGGGTTTCTTTCCCCTTCTCAGTAATTGTACTAGGTTAAGATATCACACACTGGCTCCCTCTGTCAACTCCCTAAGCCTGAAGTTTGGTTCGTTTACACCCACATGAACAAAATATGTGGGTTTACTATTTGGGCCCTGCCTTAATACATGAGAAAACAAAAGAGAGAAAACTTTGTTTTCCTAAACCAAAGAATATTCATTTTAGACTTCCAGTATCAGGATGGCACAAACTGTATAGATCCAGCTCTTGAGCAGAGGCACACAAACACAAAGGCTACACTGATTAAAATATACAATTACTGTATCAAGTTCTCTATCAATATTTGTTTAGAATATGATCCTTCAACTAAGAAAAAGACAGTCCGTTAAACTGAAAAGAACCAACCAATTCTCACTAGCCATTCCATGAAAAGTTAACACATGATATTAGAAAAGTGAAGGGAAGGAGTATTCAATGGTATAGCACTCTTCAATCTCCATTTTGATCATAAAAGCAGGGCTTACAATATTGATTCCATAAACATTATTTGCCAAATTTAAAGTTTGTCCTAATTACGTAATATGTACTGCTGTTAGTCTTCTCCATAAATGTCATTCTTCTTACGCTTCATTTCTTCAAAGTCAAACTCCAATCCTGTCATTCTTTTATAGATATCTTTTATTTATTTATTTATTTTGTTTTGTATTTATCAAAAAAAACAGTAAAATGAATTGAAAATGCTGAAAAGTTAACAATAACTATAAAGAGGATAAAAATCATAAGCATGACTTATCAAGGGTGATAATACAAGTAAGATTGCTACACATATATTTTCTTTGTGTTCAGCTTTCCCTCTGAATTTTTTTCCCATCCCTGTATATCCTTATTCAAGGTCCCTTCCCCCTCCCACCACATCAGGTCATTTTTCTTCTCCCCAACTCCCCATCCCCTCCCTGGGCAGGGAGTAGACAGTCCTAGGATCCCACTGACCCAATAATGTTTGGATCAGTCTCCACTTCTGGCCAAATCCAGTTTTGTCCATCCTCCCTCAAGAGTGAGTCAGGTGTTCCTATAGTTGGAGTGGGGTCCTAAGGGTCAGTCCAGGGTGTTTCTGATCCCAAGTTGTTCAGTGGTTGTGGTTTGCAGCTTGGGTATGTTTGGCTTTTTTTTCTTGTTTGTTTGTTTAGAGACCAATAATGAGTGAGTACATCCCCAGCTTATCTTTCTGAGATTGTGATACCTCACTCAGGAGGATATTCTACAATTCCATCCATTTGCCTGAAAATTTTAGGATATCATTTTTTCTTATTGCTGAGTAGTATTCCATTGTGTATATGTACCACAGTTTATTAATCCATTCTTCAGTTGAGGGACATCTAGGTTGTTTCCAGGTTCTTGCTATTACAAATAATGCTGCTATGAACATAGTTGAGCTAATATCTTTGGAGTGTGAATGTGCCTCTTTAGGCTATACACCCAGAAGTGGCATTGCTGGGTCCTTGGGGAGATTGATTCTCAGTTTTCTGAGAAACTGCCATACTGCATTCCAGAGTGGCTGAATAAGCTTAGACTCCCACCAACAATGGAGGAGTGTTCCCCTTGTTCCACATCCTCTCCAACATAGGCTGTCATCTGTGCCTTTTATCTTAGCCACTCTAATAGGTGTTAGGTGGTATCTCAAAGTTGTTTTGATTTGCATTTCTCTGATGGCTAAAGATGAAGAGCACTTTTTCAAGTGCCTTTCAGCCATTCATAGTTCCTCTGCTGAGAATTCCCTTTTTATATCTGTACCCCATTTTTTGATAGAGTTATTCAAGGTTTTGGGCTCTAAATTCTTGAGCTCTTTATATACCTTAGAGATCAGTCCTCTATCACTTGTATGGTTGGTGAAACTCTTTTCCCATTCTGTATGCTGTCGTTTTGTCCTATTGACAGTGTCCTTGGCTTTGCAGAAGCTTCCTAGCTTCAGGAGATCACTCTTATTGATTGTTGGTCTTAGTGTCTGTGCCACTGGTGTTATATTTGGGAAGTGGTCGCCTGTGCCAATTTATAGAAGTGTATTTCCCACTTTCTTTTCTATCAAGTTCAAAGTGGTTGGGTTTAAGTTGAGGTCTTTGATCCACTTGGATTTGAGTTTTGTGCAGGGTGATGGGTTTTGGTCTATTTGCATTTTTCTACACACTACCATCCAGCAATGCCAACACCATTTGTTAAATATACTATCTTTTTTCCATTGAATGTTTTGGGCCTCTTTGTCAAAGATCAGGTGTTTGTAGGTTTTTGGGTTAATGTCTGGATCCTCAGTTCTATTCCATTGGTCCACAAGTCTGTTTTGATGCCAGTACCAGGCTGTTTTTATTACTGTAGCTCTATAGTATAGCTTGAAGTCAGGGATGGTGATACCTCCTGAGGTTCTTTTGTTGAGTGAAATTGTTTTGGCAATCCTGGCTTTCCTGTTATTCCAAATGAAATTGAGTATTGTTCTTTCAAGTTCCAAAAAATATTGTGTTGGGATTTTGATGGGCAGTGCATTGAATCTGTAGATTGCCTTTGGTAGAATTGCCATTTTTGATATGTTGATCCTACCAATCCAGGAACATGGGAGAGCTTTCCATTTTCTGATATCCTCTTCAATTTCTTTCTTCAGTGTTTTAAAATTTTTGTCAAATAGATCTGTTACTTCTTTGGTTATAGTTACTCCAAGGTATTTAATACTATTTGCAGCTATTATGAAGGGTAATGTTTCCCTTATTTCTTTTTCAGCTCTTCTATCTTTAGTGTATAGAAGGGCTACTGATTTCTTTGAGTTAATCTTGTATCCTGCTACATTGCTGAAGGTGTTTATCAACTGTAGCAGTTCCTTGGAAGAGTTTTGTGGGTCACTTATGTATACAATCCTATCATCTGCAAATAGAGATAGCTTCACTTCTTCTTTTCCAATTTGTATGCCCTTAATCTCTTTTTGTTCCCTTATTGCTTTAGATAAAGCTTCAAGAACTATATTGAATAGATAAGGGGAGAGAGGACATCCTTGTCTAGTTCCTGACTTTAGTGGGTTTGCTTGAGTTTTTCTCCATTAAGTTTGATACTGGCTGTCGGCTTCCTGTAAATTACCTTTATTATATTTAGGTATTCTCCCTGTATTCCTGATCTCTCCAGGGATTTAATCATAAAGGAGTGTTGGATTTTGTCAAAGACTTTTTCTGCATCTAAGGATATGATCATGTGGTTTTGTTACTTTAGTTTGTTTATATGATGGATAATATTTACAGTTTTTCGTATGTTAAACCAGCCCTGCATTTCTGGGATGAAGCCAACTTGGTCATGGTTGATAATATCTTTTATACATTGTTGTATACGGTTTGCCAAAATTTTGTTGAGAATTTTCGCATCAATATTCATGAGGGAAATTGGTCTGTAATTCTCCTTCTTTGTTGTGTCTTTGAGTGGCTTGGGTATTAGGGTGATTGTGGCCTCATAAAAGGAATTTTGCAATATTCCTTTATTTTCTACTGTATCTCGGTAAAAACCCGCCCTGAGATATGTTTTAAACAGGGTTTATTTGGAGAAAATAGCTTACAAAACAGAGCCGGTTTTAGGAGAAGATGACAGGATGAGGTTGCAGTGCGCCGGAGCCTTTCTAAGGAAGATTCTTCATCCCTATGCCGTACATCCGAACTCCCGGGCAACTGGAGCGAACTGCGCACTCGGTCGGGGAACTCTCGTGAGAGAATGACAACTTCCTGTCCTGGTCCCCTCCCTCGAAGGTCTACTTCCGGAATCCTTTTCAGTTAACCACGCCCAGCTCGTCTCCATTCCTATGATCATTCACATATACAGTTCCTGATTTCCCGCTACATCTCCCCGTTTTGTCTAAATAGGAAGGTTCTAAACTAGGTATAAAACTACATACTATAGGGATCATCATAAGACAGTGTCTGGGAAAGAGAAAGGTACTAACATAAGTGAGGTCAAACTACTGCTAACAAACAACAACTACAAAGTACAATTTAATATCTA
>PVIH01013054.1:0-60291 GCA_004025045.1 Sigmodon hispidus | reverse complement strand
GATGTGTTGGGAGGGGGAAGAGACCTTGAATAAGGATATACAGGGATGAAAAAAAAATTCAGAGGGAAAGATGAACACAAAGAAAATATAGGTGTAGCAATCTTATTTGTATTTCTTCCCTTCATAAGCCATGCCTATCATTCTTATCCTCTGTATAGTTATTGTTAACTCTTCCACATTTTAAATTCTTTTTACTGTGTTTTCTTTTTTGATAAATATAAAATAAAGAAGGAAGAAAAAAAAAGAAGATAAATTTCTTGTACTCTTAATAAAGTCAATCACGAGTAACATACCACTAATTTATAATTTTTTGCCTAATTGTATTGTATAATGTAATCATAAAAATGTCTCATCTTCAGCCACACAATAGAGATAGAAGAATATAATAATAAAGGGGTAGTTATATTGTCAAAACCTATCTGATTCAGAAAGCATAAATGCCAAAATATTTTATTGCTTAGTACTCCTAAGTCAATGACTTCAGTATGAAAATGACAGGAACACTCGGTGCTTGGCTTAGGCTGGCATTGTTTGCTATAGATGGGGGTGGTCTCCGTGTTTATTCCTTGAAAGCCTTGGAGGCAGGGGACCCCACTGAGCACTAGACAAATGAGGGGACACCTCATGGTTTTCTCCTGGTCTGTATTCAACTGGAAGTTGAATTAAAGAACAGACCACATTTTATTTTTAATGTTCAGAAACAAATCTAAAAATCTGATCCAAAGGAAGCAAGATTTAAGAAATGTGTAGTTAAATGCAGTCATTTCCTAAGAAACATTTCCATTTTGGTTTTGGTACAAACAAGATATTTTGAAGCCCAATGTAAATCTCTAAACTATTGAAATATAGCTGTCTTGCAGATGCACCAGAATGATGACTCATGTGTGAAAAGATTCCCACCGAGCAGAAAATCTCTCAAGAGTTTATACTCTGGCACCATCCAGTTTGGTAAAGCAATCACAGAGTTTTCTTGGCTTGAGTTGGTACAGGCCTGCTAAACACAACACCAAAATGAGAAGAACATCAAAATATCATAAAAAAAAGATTTATTAACAAGAGGTTCCCATCAGTCTGGCAAACTGGGTCTCAAGAAGAAAAGCAAACCATAGCTTCAACATTACCAAACGGCTGAGAAATAGAATAGAAAAGCATGCCTTATTCTTTAAAATTTGTCTTTTCTAACTTAAAAAGTGTTGTCAGTCTAATAATTATTTGTTCACAATGTATCTTTCTATCTTGATTTTAAAATTCACTCATTTTTAATTTTTTTAAAAAATTATTCAGGTTGTTTGTCTGATGGTTGCTTTTTTAAGTTAAGAGTCTCACTATATAGCTCTTGCTGTCCTGAAACTTACTATGTAGACCAGGATAACCTCAAGTTTATAGAAATCCACCTTCCTCTGCCTCCCAAGTGCTAGTATTAAAGGTTGATTTTATTACTTCAATATTTATTCTATTTCTATTTATCTGTATGCATGTGTGCCCTCTGAGCATCTGAAGATAGAAAACAGAAAATGGGGTTAGATTCTATGGAGGCAAAGTTACAGGAATTTACAAACTTCCTGACCAGGGTGCTGGGAAACAAACTTGGCTCCCCTAGAATGGCAAAAAGAGCTCTTAATCACTGAGACATATCTCTAGCAGGAAAAATTCTTTACTTAAAAATTATTCAATAGACATACAGAATATACATATTAATAAAAATTTTATGTATTTAAGGTACTCAAAATGATAGTTCATGCACATTATCACAATGCAATTAATATTCATTGCCACTCATTGTGTTTAATATTTAAAATGACTTAATGAAATATTTAAAGTTTGTACCATTTTGTCAGCATCTACTTTTCCTCCCACTCAATTTGTTTATTTGTGTAATGTGTATACTTGTCTGTTGCAGTGTGGAATATTTCTTTTGTTTATCTCTTTCAGAATATTTTTTACCTCTATCATATAATTTAATATTTTTTTCTTTACCTGGCCCCATTGAACCCAGAAAGTTTTTAATATTTATTAACTATGTTTTAAGTCAAGAAGTTATAGTTTAATTTTGCTACATACTTGTCTGTGGTCTCTTTAATTTGATTACTTTCCTTTATTTGAGTAATTTCACACTTGTCATCTTTAATCTTTGAAAATCATCCTATTGAGTCTCTTGTTTTCTATGCACAGAGCTCAAAGCACTCAATTCTTTCTTTGTAAATATTTAATTACTTTCACAGTTGTACATGTTCTCATGTGATTTGTACTTTGAAATGACCTTCTTCTGAGAGGAGACTTTTTCTTCTATTGGAGTTCGGGGTTCTATAGCGTATGAAAATGTCCCATTGCAATTTAAAAGCCCCTAGTGTTCTAGGAATATCAGCTGCATAGAGTGTTTCAAATGGCTGGCATATTGTTTCTGTACCTTTAAAGAACTTAAAAGTTCTTTAAGTTTCTGTAACTTAAAAGTCCTATAAACTTACATCTCATATTAAAACACATTGTCAGTCCATATTTTTTTAAATATTAGAAGTGGATTGAAATGGACAAAAATAAAATACCTTAACATTCTCTCTACTAAAACAGAAGTTTATTTTCCTCTTATATGAACCTGGAATTGGTCCTCTGAAGAATTCAAGCCATAAAATATATGAGAAATAACTATGGCCATTCTAGTTTGGCATCCTCTGAGTTTTGATTTCAGCTGCACAAACTTCCCATTCGATTCTAGCTATTCTTGTGTAAACACTATAAAAAGACCACCTGGAGAGACAGAAATCCTCATATTCTGCCTATAAAAGGCCTAAACAGCTAGAGATTGTTCCAGAGGACCTGGACTGCCTCAGCACAGTTCCATAGATGGTGTAGTTTCATGACGCAAAAATGTACTTTATTTTCCAATTCTGGTATCCTTAAGTCCGCAATCAAGACATAACCAGGGCAACATTTGCACTTAAACTCTAGCATCTTTCCTCACCTCCTTCCAGCTCTGATGGCTATCATTCATTTCATTTCACCAACCTCCTTTTGTGCCACACTATCTCATTGTCAAATACATTTAGGTGTCTTCCTCTCTTCTCATACAACCTCAATTCAGGTATGATCAAAAATCTACTCTGTTCTATCATAACAAATCTTTACTTAATTTCATTTGTTTTTATATGTATGAGTGTTAGACTTTATGTATGTCTGTGTACCATATACATGCCTGAAGCATGAAGAGCTCAATAGAAGGTATCGTATCTTCTGGAACCACAGTTATAGATGATTCTGAGTGTTCATGTTAGAATAAAATGGAATGGAATGGAATAGAATGGAATAGAATAGAATAGAATAGAATAGAATAGAATAGAATAGAATAGAATAGAATAGAATAGAATAGAATAGAAGTTAGATTCTCTCGAAGAACAACAGGTGCTAGTAACCATTCAGCCAACTCTACATCCTCCAGCATAAGATAATCTTAAGACATTATATCTAGAAAAAAGTTGGCTTCAAGTACTATCACATTCTGAGCCACTTGAAACACTTTGACAACCTTTCAGAGGACATAACATAATAACCAATAAGAAGACACTCTAGCTACCCAAATTCATATCCTTTTCATATGTAGACCATACATGTAATTTGAGCATTCTTCCAAATCTTAATTCATTAGAACATCAATATTTAGTCCTAAACTTCTATTATCATTTTTTTACCTCTTTGCTTTTATTGATCATGTACATTTTAAAGTATTTAAATCACAATTATCAGCTAAGAGTCAGCATTCAATAAAATTATCAAATTATCTAAAGATGTTAATATGAACAACAGTGACAGTGAGGTGGAGGAAATGTCAGTATTACATAAATAATTTAAGCCATCTATGTGTCCAACTTTAAGAGATTTAGGAGAAGATATTTTTTCTTTTCAATATATTAAAATAGAAAACAGTGTATCTGTTGCCAAAATGAAATTGAGAAATAGCATAAGATAAATGAAACCATTTAAAGAGATTAAAAATAATGGAAAGAAAATTCTCAGTTGAAATCAATATTCAGTAAAATAAACTCAATTATATTTTGAGACTTGAGAATTATTAATATCTTGTTATGTTTCTGGTCCTACAGTAAAAGCTTTATTAGTCTACTAGAAATATATAACAAAGTAACAGATTGAGTAGTTTACAATAGAATTAAATTATTTGGTAGCATTGGTAAAAAGCAATTAAAAGTTAAGGTGCCTGTTGATTCAACCTTTCCCTACATCTGTAGATCAGAACTTATCTGTCCTTTTATTAATCCCAGTAATGCAGTTGGCAAAGGTTTTTCTTCCATTGAATAGCTCTGGTGATATTCTGTTGTTGTTGTTGTAAAGAATGTTTTCAATATTATGAAGCTCAATTGTCATTTCTTGAAATTGTTTTCTACGCTATTGGGATCCCACTTAGAACATACTTGCCAGTGTTGTAAATGTTACCTATGGTTTCCGCTAGCATTTTTACTGTTTGGACTCTTATCGTGAGATCTTAGGTCCATTTTGGAATTGACCTTTGGATTGGGAGAACAAGCGGATCATGTTTCCATTTTGTTAGTCCAGTTTTCCAAGCACCATTTTCTTTCTTTTTTTAATTTGGAAATTTTTACTCATTTTACATAACACAGATTTCTGTCTCATACCTCCCCAGCTCCTGCTCCTTAGCCTCTACACCTCCACCCTTTTCCCCTTCTCTAAAAAAGATAAGATCTCCCATAGGGAGTCACTGAAGCTTGGTAACTTCAGTTGAGTTAGGTGCAAGACACCACTTGTCCATCAAGGCTGTACAAGGTGTCCCACCATAGGACTCTAAAAGCCATGGCTCCAAAAAGCCAGCTCATGCACCAGGGATAGATCCTGATCCCACTTCCAGAGATCCCTTAAACAGACCAAGCTATATAATTGTCTCTCTTATCCCGAGGGACTAGTCCAGTCCTCATCATAATCTTGACACCCCTCCCCCCACATAATCACACTTCCTACTTCCCTCTCTTCAACTGGACTCCCAGAGCTTAGTTTGTGCAAAAAAAAAAAAAAAACATTTATAAAATGGGGTTCTTTTTAACTAACATATTTGTCAGCAGAAAACAAAACAAATAAACAAAACATGTTAACTGTGTTAATTGTGTGGGCTTATTTCTGTGTCATCTACCTTATTGTATATCTCTTTTGTGAAAATATTATGCAATTTCTATTACTATATCTTTGTCTTTGGTCTTGGTTTTGTTCTATTTTGTTTGAGACAGGGACCCAGTGTGTAACTTCAGCTGCCTGACACTCACTATGTAAAGCAGAGTGGTTGAAATCCTGGGGACATTTGACATATAGGATAATATCATCTACAAATCAGGGTAATTTGACTTGTTCCTTCCCCATGTTTACCTTTTTATTTCTTTTTTCTCTTGTCTGATTGATCTAGATACATCTTCAGTCACTACACTAAGTAAGAATAAAGAGAGGGTACACCTACTTCTAATGAGAAAATGCTCCTCTTTCCCCAACTTACTATAAGATGTTGGGTATACATTAGTTGCATGTAGCATCTGCAAAGCTCTCACGCGTTCTTTCTATTTCTAGTTTATTCACTACTCCTATCATGATGGGATCTTGAACTTTTTCTTAGGCTTCTTGTGCATTAATCTTGATGATCACAAGATTTCTGTCATTAAGTCGATATGTGCTGACTTAATTAATTTACATATTATACATCATCTTTTCATGCCTATAAATAAGTCAAATAGTTCCTGACTTGTTATCATCTTAACAGTTGAGTTTGCATCAGTTACTGATAACTTCTTACATCTATGTTTATTGACGAAACTATTACAAAGCTCTGTTTCTTTTTGGCACTCTAATGAGGTTTGGGTCACCAGGTAATGGTGCTCTTGTAGATGTGCTTGATGGTGTCTTTTCTCTTTTGTTTCATGGAACAGTTTGGGGATCAGGAGTGTAAGTTGTTTTCTAAGGTTTAGTAGAATCCAAAAAGAATTACATTGGTCCTGGAGTTTTTTGTATTTGGAAGCTTTTATTATAACTTCAATCTCATTGTTATGGACAATTAAATGTTCATATCTTCCACTTTGTAGGTCATAGGTTAAAGGAATTCATGTATTTCTCCTAGATATTTCAAGTTTGAGAAATATAAATTTTGAGAATACTCCCAAATGATTTTCTATATTTTACTATAATCTGTGAAAACCTCAACGATTCTCTTCTAATTCTCTTAATTTTGCTTCTTTCTCTCTCTCTTGCCCCCACAATTTTAGGCCTTCTGTTAGCTCAACTTTTACTAATAGATTATCTTTCAAGATGGTACCAGGCTGCTACCCTGTAGGTCATAAAGCATGACATTAGATACCTCCCCTTTGCTGAACCTTCTACTGCATGAATCACTACTCTACTCCACCAAACCCAAAACAGGTTAGAATGTTGGTGAGGACTCTGGTCTATGCTGAGTATAGGATTCCCTGACTTTCCTCTGGCTTACCTTTTGGAAGTAAGTTCTATTATGTTCCCACCCTCACCAGGGAACAGCATAGTTTAGAATGTTTTGAACTTGTTCTTCGTTGCTTCTTTCTTTTTTTTTCTATACTTTTCCTCTGTCATCCTTTCACTTCTGATGTGGATTTCTGAAGGGTTTCTTCTACTTTTTCTGTAACAATAGATTATTATTAAAACATATCTTACATTCAAAAACACTAAAACTTTGGCTATACCTCACAGCTGAGATAGCAACACACCTTGTAGTCACTGAAAATTTAAAACTGATATCCTACTCAGCCTGCTTATTTAACATGCTTGTAAGAGAAGAAAGTAACAAACAAAATTCCTGGCTTTGGAATTCCCATAACTTAAACTAATGCACAGGTTTAATCTTAAAGTTTATTCTGTTCCCTTCCCTGACTCCTGAGTGAGGCTTGCGTATACATGTATATTATGATAATAAATGCTGAAAAATGAAAATAAATTAAAATTAAATCTTACATAATAAATATCTGCCATTAGTGATACAGATATTATTTAATAAGTGAATGTTTGCCCTTTATACTTAGGGATAGTTGGAGTTAACTTTAATCCCATGTAAAACTCTATTAAAAGTTGTAATGCATCCTTCATTCCTTTCTCCTCTGATGCTTTCTTTATGTGCTGTTCACTAAAAGAGAGAACAATGCCTTTTGTTAGATATAGACTCACAAGACAGTGTTCAGACAGAAACAGATTACAAATAGACCAGAAACAAGAGCTGCAGACAGACAAGACACAGGGAAAAAAGTGGAGAATTCAAACTTAAGGTTCATTTTTGGTCAAACTATTTCAAGAGGAAACACTTCCATTTCTTTCCTTAATGTGATTCTGATGCATTTTTTTGGTGCCTTTGAAGCTATTTTAAATGGATTTAACCAATGCAAATATATTTGGAAAAAAAAGTTAATTTTTTTTCTAGTCTGACTCTCTGGCAGCAAACACAGAAGAAGCCTATGGTCTGACTTTCTCAGTCTGGTATTCTAAATACTATCTTCTTAAGGCCATGTAAATTGAACACGTGACTCAGTCTTGAGGTTGGTCGGAGAAAACTGGATCTGCCAGGAGTGGAGACTGAACTAAGCAATATTGGGACAGTGGGACCATGGGACTGTCTGCTGCCTGCCCAGGTGGGTGATGAAGAGGTGTGGAGAAGAGAGAATGAACTGATATGTTAGGAGGGGGAAGGGACCTTGAATAAGGATACACAGGGACAGAAAATGTGACTTCATTGTTAATAATAATAATAATGTTTGTTTTTTGTCTGTTGTGGCTGATGACTGTTTGCTAGGAAGAACATGAGTTCTCTCCCAGGGCCTTGCACAAGTGTAGGCAAGGCCTCTACCACCGAGTCTTGATCCCAGGTTCCTTCTTGTGAGACACATTTAGGCTCATTTTCATCCTGCTCCTTCCTCCACATTGCTAGGATTATAGATGTGAACCACCATTCAGGTTGCAGTTTCATACCTACGCACAATACTATAGCTATGCACAGCTAATAACAGTTTAAGGAAGAATCTTTAAAATTAATCATTAGGAGAGGAGGAGGGGAGGAGAGGAGAGGGTGCCTGGGGGGGGGAAACAGGAGGGGGAGGGGAGTTTGAACGGGAGGATACATGGATGAAGGATGTGACTTTGCTCATAATAAAAACGATTTAAAAAATAAAAATAATACCTTTGTACAAATAATAATAATAATAAATTATCTTTGTTTCTTCAAGAGTTAGTGAATGAATGTGAATGTAGATATTGGCTTGCTTAGGGAAATTCTCTGCTTTCAAAATTGAAATTTTCAAAAGAAGTAAAACCGAAGGTTATCATCTCTGGGAGATTTAAGGAAATGGACTAGATTATTTTTAAGCTTTTTGTGAAATATAAATATATTAAATTGAATTGAACTTAATATAACTCAGTTTAGAGACCAAACATAACGTTGTGATGCTAACTCTAAAACAGGAGTTATTAAACTGAAAAACCATCTTTAAACTAAGTGGAATGAGGGCATGATTGCAAAGAATTAGATAATTATTGTAAATAAAAAGCCACATATTCCTCAAAGTTTAATAAAACTGCTTGTTTTATTGCAAGTTCATCCACAGTTTTCAGTACTTGCATGAAATAATTTTTTTAATTCAATACACATTTTTGAAGTGGCATCTTGTTTCTGAGAAATGCTATGGTTATCACATACATTTGTTACAAAAGCAATTATTGGGAGTGCACTTTCAAGTAATAAATATAAAAATATAGTCACAAATACTATGAATGTTTATTCAGACAAAATTGGAGCAATGACAAAAAAATCCTGCTGATTAAATGAAGTTAAGGCAATGAAGATGATTATCAAAGGGAAAGATTGGGGTGGTCCTTGTAATCGTGTATCCTTTTTCTCCTCTAAAAAAATATAAAATCTGGGCTGGTAATATGGTGTCATGGATAAAGGGAATTGTTGCTAATTTTGAAGACCTGAGTTCAATTCCAGAGTCCAACATAGTGGAAAGGGAGACCTGATTCTTGCAAATTGACCTCTGATGTCCTCAAATTTACTGTGACACATGTACACCTACAAGCATGCACACATAACAGAGAGAAAAAGAGAAGAGAGAGAGAGAGAGAGAGAGAGAGAGAGAGAGAGAGAGAGAGAGAGAGAGAGAGAGAGAGAAACATGCACGCTTAACTGTGTTGTAAATATTTGTTCCGGCTATGGGTTTAATTAAAAGCTGATTGGCCAAAGACAAACAGGAAGTGTGGGTAGGGCTACAAAACTAAAGAAAACTGAAAAGCATCTCAAAACAGACACAGACACAAGAGAGCCGCCACAGACATGGAGACAGCAGCAAACACAGAGGAAAGGAGCTAAAATGCTGCTCTGAGAAAAGGTACCAAGCGGCACTGCTGAACAAGATGGGTTGAGTTCAGATGAAGGAGCTAGCAAGTTATATGCCTGGGCCTTAGGTCAATCAGCATAAAAATAGTAAAGCGTTTTTGTGATTCTGTGACTCTGTGGGACTGCAAAACTGCGAGGCCAAACCTCAAGGCTTTACAACACTTAACCTTGAAAATAGAACCGGTATCTGGAAAAGAACTGAGTTAAATATCTAAAGGAGAATAATAAGTGAGTAAAGATAGGTAGAGAAAGGAATTTCTTTTATTGTCTAACTAGGTCTAACATATACACAGCACCAGAAACAAAGCATGTTGTGACTGTATTATTACAAGGATATCGCCAGCAGAGCTCCAAAATGCATGCTAACAGAGAATGAGATTACATTAATGCCCAGTCTCTAATGGATCTACTAATACAGTTAAAAAAGGAATATCAAATACAACCTTGAAGAATGCAGACAACCCCAAGATTTATTCTACCACAGATATCAGAAATCTGACAAAGTATATTTACCAAACTGCATGATATTAGCTAGCTATAAAATTGTTTTGCAGTATTAACCTTCAGTTACTTTTCAGCCAGTATTTAAAATAAAAAACAAATGCTGACATTGCAAAAGAACTAGGAATCTACAAGAATAAGAAAGCTCACACTACACCAGTCAGACTCAACACAATATTAATCAGATTTTTTCCTTTGTCTGAAAAATATAAAGCTCTGGGGGTTTGGATCACCAAACACTTATTCCTTTTGTGGATATATTTTAATGAATTTGCATCTCAGTTAGATTAAAATGAGAGTCAGATATTTTGTAATTATAAGTTTGCAGTAGGCATGTACATGGCTAGAACCTGCATTTGCCCTGTCTCTTTATTGAAAGAAAACACATATTTCAAGTTTCAAGGCCTTAAAAACATTACCTTAACCTATTGCTGTTTCAAGTTTCTAGGTAGAAGTGCAACATAAGAGATAAGGGGATCTGGGACATGATATGAAGAATGCAATAGTTATTTTAAATGCCTTAAAGCACTTCCTTTGAAGAATTATTATACTTATTTCCTCTATTTTTTTTTCTTTTTAAATGTTTTAAAGTCCTTTTACTAAAAAGTATCTTATGGCTTTTCTGTAAACCTAGAAATACATATATTCAGAGAGAGGGAGAGAGAGAGAGAGAAAGAGAGAGAGAGAGAGAGAGAGAGAGAGAGAGAGAGAGAGAGAGAGAGAGAGAGAGAGAGAGAGGTGGGGGGAACCCTCTGGTCTTTTTTGTAGGGAGGTTCCAATGAAATCAGGAAAGCAGACCCACTCTGAATGTTCATGTGGCTTTCCATAGACTGTAGTTCCGTGCTATACAAAAATAAGAAGGAGAAATCCCACCAGTAAAGAAAGTTCCCTTCTCTGTTTTTACCCGCATGAAAGCAGCCTCTTCACCATGCCATCCTGCCCTTTGGTCCCTTAAACCACGGGCCCAAATAAACCTTTCTTGCCTTAAGTTCCATTTTGCCAGGGTTTGGTTTAACAATGAGGGAAAACTGCTAATACAGGCAGTAGCAGTGAAAGAGTGTAGTCACTCCATACACACCACTTAGAAAGTGATAATTATAAGATTTCTCCTTTCCCAAATGCTCTTGTATACTCTTTCTTCCTCTCTGGAAAATTCTTGACTTCTTTTCTCCTTAATATAGAAAAAATATGTTTACTCAGTCTGCATAAGTTTACTTGTATGTATATTTTTAGAGATGAACATTTGGTATCGACCAGTCTTAGTGAAACTAATCTACTACCTTAGCTTTTGTCACATATACTTGAAAATGGAGAAAATATTTAACCTTATGTTTTCCTGAGGTCAATATTCTGGTCTCAGTGATATGGATGCATGTGTTTATATAAGAGAGATGGTTACCTTCTAATATCTTGATGATTAAGTGTAAATTTGCTATTAAGTGTATACAAGTAAAATATATTAATCATATTTATTGAGATAGATAAAATCTGTCCAAGAATTTTTTTGTTAAAAATGCAATGTTAGATATTAATAGTTTCTACAACCAAAGAGCCTAATATGCATTATTGACATCAGAAAAAAAGGACATAGAAATAATTAGAATCTTATTGAGTGAGCAAACTATGACTTTGGAAATTATACTCAAAATATCAACTTGGAAGACAGACATTAGATAAATAGTAGCTGTGACTGAGGGAGGACTCTAATGGTAGGGAAGAGATCATCTGGGTATTTTTTTCACTTTTCAAACTTGTGAGAATTTTTAGTCTCTTATTCTAGCTGCCAATAGAGTAGTCTGGCACTGCCACTTCATTCCTCATTGTGTGGGGGTGTTTATGAGGGAGGATAGATGTCTGTCAAAAGTAGAAGATGCCCACGGAATGTCTGAAAATACTAAATTTCATATTGCAAAGTGATTGCTTGGATTTATCTGCCATGCACAGACTGCCTGTCCAGAAGCTTCTCAAACTTCAATGAAACGGCCCTATTTAAAGACAGAATTGAAAGTAATTGTTTGTCAGTTAGCTATATTAATAGAAGTTTCTTTTTTCATAAAGTAGCTGAAAAGTCATCAGTAATTAATACTGAGTACAGTTTTTATGTTGAGCTAATGAAGCAATTACTCATTGCTGCTGGTTTTACATGTTTATGTGTTGTTGGTTGTCATGATATACTTAAATTATATTAGCACTTCATTTTACTAGTAATTTATGCATGCAGTGTTATTTCAATTCTTATTTAAAAACTGAGATTTTCACCTATACATGTTGACATAAAATTATATGTTGTCATAAAGATTCTGAAGTGACTAATAAAATATAAATTTCACACTTGTATACAGAAATGAATGAATGTGGGACATGTATTATCTGGCTAAAATTCATGAAGGATTTATAGAGTATTGAAATTTCCTTTGTGATTGAAATCAGAAAGTACAAAGTAATTGTTGGTGAATGTTCTTTCCTGTGTCTCTCTTTAAAAAAGGTTCCATTAGAAGGATTAATAAAAAGCAAGGCTAGCAGAAAAGAATTCAATGTGCTAAGAGAGCTGTGCTGTCAGATTCTACACTAAATATTTTATTTCTCAGTTTTGCATAAGCTTCACATTTAATAAAAGAACCCAACATTTTAGAAAAATTCTCATAGGATTTTTCCTTTTTTTACATTTTGGGAATGTGAGTTAAAAGATAATTAAAAGATAACTTCTACTGAGATTTTGTTCTTCCTAGAATGGATGTTTAAATAAACTTCTACTTTTAACTACTAGCTACTAAAATGATTAATACTGAGAATAAAGAATGCATTAAAGATGTGTATTAATTATGCATTAACAACCCTAACCATTCAACTATTGAGGAGGGTTACAAGACAAGAATAGCTGATACTTGGGGAATCGCTTCATTAAGTTACAATAAGAAAAAAGGAATATGCAGTACAAGGTGCCCCAGATCACATATGCTTATGTCTCTGCCACCTACAGCTAGGATTTGCAAGGCACACAAAGTATAGAAGCGTAATCAATACTGTATCCTGATTTCAGAAAATTCAACATCTCTTTACACAGATAGGAATATTTCTCACATGATCATGTAGGCACAGTCTAGCTGTGGGATCATTTGTAGAATTTTCAAACAGCAGTCACTAATTCTCAGATACTAACTGAATTTCCAACAACATAATTCTGTCACTATTTAAGATTACTCAAATGCCCAGGGTTCAGTACTCAGTCCCACTATGTTGTCAGTAGTTTGACAGTATTGAATTATATATTGCCATTTTAGTTATTTTTCTATTTCTATGATAAGATATTATTACCAAGGCAATTTATAAAATAAAGCATTTACTTGGAACTTCCAATTTCAGAGGATTGTGGCCATCATTGCAAGGAACATGACAGCAGGCTGACATGGAACTGGAGCATTGGATAAAGCTTATAGCTTGATCTACACACAAGAAGCAAAAAAGCTAATTTGGAATGATGCATTCCTTTGGAACCTCAAATCTTGCACCCAGTGACAAACCAACAACAACGCAACACCTCATAATCTTTACCTAGTAGTTCCATCAACTGGGTACCTAGTATTCAAATATGTGAGCTTATGAAGGGTATTTTCATTCAAACCACCATAGCTATCACATCCTTGATAACTTTAACCTCTAGTCTTGATAAAACATAAGCTTTGGCATATTGTCTGTTTCTTCTTGTGACAACCCTGGCTTTCTATGAAATAGGTCTCCTTTTTAAAAATTCTAAAGTAAATACATTTCTAAGTCTTTTATGTGTAGTTACTATGTGTAAAAGTTCTACAGGCCTAGACTTTGAATTTTTTATTAATCCCATACATTCCCACTATTTGATCTTATTTTCACCAGTTACTTTTGTTAAAAAAAAAAATGAATGCATTTAAATCCAGGTCTTGAAAGGCAGAGACCAATGGTTCTCTGTGAGTTCTAGGCCAGGCTGGTCTACAGAACTAGCTATAGGCCAGCCATAACTACAAGAGATATAGATATAGATATAGGTATAAATGATATAGCCATATTGATATAGGCATAGACAGAGAGAAATGAGAAGAGAGAATAGGGAAAGGAGGAGCAAGGGAGGAGAAAGTGTGCATAATCTCTCTCTCCTCCCTCTCTCCCCCCCTCTCTCTCTCCTCTCTCTTTCTCTCTCTCTCTCTCTCTCTCTCTCTCTCTCTCTCTCTCTCTCTCTCTCTCTCTCTGTGTGTGTGTGTGATATAAGACTAATCCAAAACAAGTACAAAGAATGCTATTAACAGAAGTGGCCTGTGATACAAACAGCTTCTACATCTTTTCCATGTGGACTTGAGGTAGTAATTGTCTTCAGACAATGTGTGAAGAACAAAATAACATTTATATCACATAGAAAATTTGTAACTTTTTAAAATTACTACGAATCATTACAGTGAATGCATTTCTATTAAATACAGGTTTGCTATAAATAAAATAAGCAAAATGACTGCTTTCTATAGGTTATTTAAATTTTCTTACTACAAAGAATCAGAACAATGAGATTATAACACATTCTATCACAGCTGAATTTGACTGTTCATTATAATACTATTTGTTATATATTTAGGGAAATATCAAACTTTTCTATTGGACTTCTTATTTGTAAAAACGAAAGTACATTTGTTCTCAAAAGAGTTTTCTAGGTTTTGTATAAGTATGTGAGCTATCATGCAGGATATAGCCTAAAGCTAGCACTATAATTGTATTATATTTTGCAATAACTTAACTGGTCATAAAGGAGCCAATGTAAATTATTTTTCTAGAGAGGGAAGACATAAAAAAAATAAGTTTAAGAGTCATTCATGGGTAAAAATTGAAAGTAAAAGGCAAAAAATGGGATGAGGCATCTTTGTAGTTTATGGATAACATTCACTTATGAGTTTACAGATTCATGCATTGAAAACAATTTATCCTCAATATTTGTAAATCAATAAATATGTCAATAGTTTCCCCAGGGTTCTGTTCTATTATTTTTATTATACTGCGATGTGTATAAAAGAGTGTTGTGCTTCCATTTCTACAGTCTAATGAGCCATATAGAAGCAAAGTCATGTTTAAGATCTATTTTTAAGTTGCTTTAAAATGAAAGTAAAGGCTATAACTTATCATATAAACACATGCATCATAATACCCTGGAAAGCCGAACTTCAGAAATAACAGTAGAACATCAAACATTTTATTTTGTGCTAAAGAGCAACATGAAGAATTGTCTCTTTTAGGTCCTTGTTCTATGTTTGGTGTTGAGCTCTAATAATAATGTGACCTTCAGCAGTAGTGAGTGGGTATGTGTGTGTGTGTGTGTGTGTGTGTGTGTGTGTGTGTAAAACCATAATAGAAAACAAACTTTCTTTTTATTTTCAAACAGTTCATTTCATTTTAGAGATCTCTTTTTTAAGAATGGCTATATAATGTTTCCCCTACTTTTGTAAAAACATAATTGAAATTTTGACTGCATCAAAACTGATCCTCACAATAAATTTTAACATTTATGTGGCAAAAAATAGAAAATATGCCTAAAAAGAAAAATTCTGTCAATCTCAATGTGTCTAGATAAGGGCTATATTGTTAATACTCAGCTGGGGATTTCACAACCATACACAAAACTACACAAAACTGGGCTAAATAAACCAGTTGCCATAAACTCTACTGGTATCTCTAAGCTATAAGAGAGTCTTAATATTTGTCTTAAAAAGATTTTATATATATGCATATATATATATATGGGCCTTCGTGAATTTTGTATATCAGGAGTGTACAGGAACCTACAGAAGTCAGAAAGGATCATGGGGTCTATTGGAACTAGAGGCACTGGCAGAAATGAGCTTCCATGTGGGTTCTTTGAAATGAACCCAGGTTTGCTGCCAGAACAGTAACTACACAACCATCTCTCCAGCTCCCACATCTGTCCTTTCTAAAACATAATTTATTATGCTCTTGATCTTTCTTTTGCTCCCTCCACCTCTTGAACTAAGTCCATCATTCAAAAAGTGATATCCTAGAATTTGCAGACAAATGGATGAAATTGGAGAATATCCTTCTGAGCGAGGTACCAGAAACCCAGAAAGATAAGCAGGAAGTGTATTCACTCATTAGTGGACTTAAAAAAAAATAAAGAACACAAAAGCTGCAAACCACAACCATTGAACAATTTGGGATCTGAATATTACATTTAATATAGTCTTCTGCTGTTCATTTGATCGCAACACTATTCATTCTACACAATGGCATTGTTATATTTTTTCTTGTCACTCTATTTTATATTATTTTCTTAGAAAATAAAGTCCTTTACAAAACAAACAACCAAACAAACTGTGTTTAGGACTTTTTGTTTTATCATTTTTAGTGTCGAATAAGAATGTTGGAAGTAGAGAGCAGATCACAAGATAGAAAGTCATAAGATAATAAGTAAATGATGTTAGGCATAAAAATATGCAAGAAAATTGTGCTTTTCTCTATCATAGACATTTCAGGAAACAAGCTTATCTTTACCCAGATCACATTCAAAGCTCAATCAAGTATAAGCAGTAGTTAGCTACAGCTCACCAAACATTTCATCAAATTATCTGATTGCATTGCAGTTGTGTTTAGATAACTCAGGGAATGTATTATTTTCAGAGGTGCTTGGATTAACAACATATTCCATAAGCAAGAAGTCAGGCTCCCTTGGTCACTTGTTTACAAAGTCAAATTCTTTTTATCCCTTGTGTAAAATTTTTACCAAACTGTTATTTTCTGATAAAGATTAGGTACAACGCTCTGCGATTCCTCCCTTCTCTCATGCAGAATTGAGACTTGAATGCTAATTCAACCTCACTATTCTTAGCTGTTTTAGGCAGCGTATGTATGAACTTCACATACAGACCAAACTAGTTGCAAAAGGTTTATTTTTTTCGTCATTTTAACAATTTTTAAATTACAGAGTTATATTTATTTTATTTGCCCTCTGACCTAGCCTGCCTTTAATGAAGCAATTTGGAAAATGCCTCTAGAGCTCTCTGATTTCTTGTAGAATAATTTAGGATATGTACTACTACATCATCATCAATAAAAACCTTCTTCATTTATATTTTGCTTCAGAATCTTGGGTTAGATCACAATGTGTCTCTATAATTTCACCAGGCTCCTTTTGTCCAATTGGAACACCTATTAGTGTGAGGCACCCTTTTTTACTGTGCTTCATAAGGTACAAAATCAGCAGAAAGCAAGATTTCTTTTCAAAAATCCTACATGATGTGTGCAGTATTGGGAAGGGCTCAGAAATATAAGTTAAATAAAGGTAAATTGTTATCCTTGTGGAACTTTGCAAAGCCTTCAGTATATTAATTTGAAGTATAAAGTCTTGAGAATAAGGAGGCACCTGTGCAATATCTTGAAGTAGATGAACCAGTTTGTTTGAAAGGCAACAGAATGAGACAACCTTAAGCAGGGATTCGGTTTTATCTTGTCAGTCTTTATTTGAGGGTAATAAAAATCTTTTTGAGCTTCAGTTTCATGGTTTACTACATAATACTCTGGAGAAGAAGTGATCACTGGGGACAGATGTGCAGGCTTTTGGACACTACACTGTTGCTATTAACTATGAGGTCTTCAGGAAGTAAATTTAAATTCTCAGTATCTTGGAAATATAGACAAAAATTTTAACATCTGAATTTATTTTTGTCATAAAGATTATATTGCTTAATAGTTACCAAGTTGCCTGGAAGAACACGTTCTCTCTAGATACGATACTTTCTTTCCATTAGCTTGTACCTCACACATACTATAATCAAGAACTCTGGGAATATTCTACCACCCAATTCCCATATTAACACATATTTTGTTTTATTCTTAGACTTGATCACAATGTAAGAATTTAAGCTCATCATTCATTTTACATGCTGTTCCTGAGAGGTTCAATTTATATTACCAATAACTGTTATTTCAACAAACCAAATGCTATTATTAGGTTATGAACCCAGCAGGTTGACACACAAAATTTGCGTGATAATAACAAGACTCATAAGTACTACACAGAAATTCAACCACCATACTAGCCAGGAGAAAATGGAACATTTACCAAACCTCTGTTTTCCCTTTAAAGTAGTTTTGTAATTTTATACTTCACCTATAACTGAAACTTTTTGACATTAAGGTGTTGATAATATATTCTTACACTCATAAAATAGTGAATGAAGCTAGTTATCTACCTACCTAAATTTCATTATTCCATTAGAGTAAAAGAAAATTCCTGACAAAACTCCTATTGAACACAGACATAAAAATTATTCAAATAACCAGCAACCTAGACTGACTGTGGTAAAATTGAATGCCAGTATTTGTTTACTTTGCCTTTTTTCTGGTAGCTAACAAGCATAAACACTTTATATGTTTACTAGCCATTTATTTTTTATCTTTTGTGATCTATGTGATCATTACATTGGCCCATTTATTGACCGGGTTGATTAATTTATTTAGTTGTTTTAATTCTTATATATTATATATTAGAGGTTCTCAATCTTCTTAATGCTATGACCTTTTATATGATCCCTCATGTTATGTTGATCCCAATGATTAAATTATTTTTGTCCATATTTTATAACTATAATTTTACCAGTTATGAATCATAACATAAATATCTGATATTCAGATGGCCTTAGAGATGTCTGGGAAAGGCTCTTTTACCCCTCCAGGTGTCTTGACCCACAGGTCAACAGCCACTATTCTAGACATCAATTATCTGTTGCAGATAGCAGATATTTTCCTGCATGGTCAAGAAATTAGAAGAAGCCCTTTAAAGAATGAGACGAGGGAGCCAATTGACTAGTAAGAATTGATTTAGGGATGCTGATTGAAATTAGATAGAGAAAGTAAGATTACAGCTTCAAGTGTATGAGCGTAAAAAAATCTTACATAAGACCCTGCAAGGGAGAGGAGTCAGGACTGTAGCGGGGAATCAGAAGCTATACATGTAAACTGATTGCAACAGAGTGCTGGAACCAAGCGGGATGTGGTCAACTGGAAAGAGCGTCGGAAGTAAAGCCCCCAGATGAGAGAAGGCAGAAGAGGAAGCCGGGCTCTCGCATGGTGCCTGGACCTGTAGCGTGGTTAGGAAGGACAGGGCAGTTGGAAACCCTCTTGGCTGCTTTCACACCCTTTTTTCCCCCTGGACAAAACCTTTCTCTGTAAGTGATTTTTAGATAATAAATATTACTTAATATATATCTCACAGTGGGTTAATTATCGTAATACCTGGCACCCAACGTGGGGCACCATATGTTGTAGGAAGTTTCCCAGGCCCTTTGGGGCCGGAGGTTTGTAACCTGACCCGCAGCGGAGGTTTGGAACCTGGTCTGCAGTGGCTTTTGTCCCCCAATGAAATAAATCATATGCTTATATCCTTTAAACTGTTTGGCCTATGACTTAAGCACATTACTAGATAGCTCTTTCATCTTAAATCAACCCATTTCTATTAATCTTCCCGCCACGTGGCCAAGCCCATGGCTCACCTGTGTCTTACATGTCTGTCTTCTTCAGGGTCGGATGGAGACTGACTAACTCCACCCTTTCCTACCTGCCTGCCCTCCGATTCTCCACCCAGTTCTACAGTGTTGTGCATAGTCCAAAACAGTTCCTTTATTTACATCATACAAAGAACATTTCCACCACATAGGACAAGAAAGTAGGAACTGCTCAGAGAGGAGGAGAAGGAAGAGGTCCAGAAATAAGAACAAAAAATGGCAGGAAAACCAAAAGAAATAGAGAAACATAAGGGCAAGCCACATGCAAGTAGAAAGCCATCTGAACTCCAAGCACAGCTCCCTGGAGGCGGCCAAGGGGTGTCAAGAATCAGACTTCTCTGGCACAAGATAAGCTAGGAGAGGCCATGTAGCCCAGTGGTACAAACAGACCACCACACTAGCCTCAGAAAAGAAAGAACAATTTACTATAAGATGTAAACCAAGTACAGTAATTTGGTTTGAAAGTAACTCCTTTTGAAACACAAGCTAGTTTTAGAGAAGAAATCTACTTCATCAAATCACAGATCAAAATTTTCTGACCAGAAGTCATCTTGAAAATAAACCTGTTTTTTTTTTTAATTTAAGAAGTTTTTTTCCATATCTACCACTGCCCCCCTTTTCCCCCTCCCAGTCCTCCCTCAGCCTCCTGTCATCCATTCCACAAAAAGGGTAAGGAGTCTATTCTTAAGCTGAAAACTACTCTGGTGAAAAAACCATGGAACAATCATAAGAATCCCTGAAGGGACTCTGAATAGCAGTGACTGGATAGGAAGTGACCATAACAGACAGCTATGGAGGAGGTCAGGGAAATTTAAGCAGTGAAATAAGTTACCCAGAAGCAAAGGCACCTGGCCCCAGCCTCTGAAGTTCCATTTGGTTCATAGTTGGCTGCCAGCCCTTCCTTGTGCACATCACACAGGACCCCAGTTTTCCTGTAAGTTTCTGTCCTTTCTTTAGCCCCTTGCTGCCCAAGACAGGATTTGAGGACCAAGCCATGTGGTAACATACTAAAAGTGAAAGAAAAGAATGGATTTTTGAGAAAATATAATTTTAAAACAGGCAGGAGTAGCTACACTCATCTCAAAAATATGCCAATCCTAAATGCATAAAAATTATAGAGGCCCATTCTACATCAAACAGAAGGGGAAAATATATCAAGAGGGCACAAATGTTAATATAGGTATGCTAATAGTCACCATCACTCAACTGCATAAAACAAACAATGCACAGAATGAGAGGCCCCAAAAATACCATAGTGTGTATTAAAAATACATAATATTGACAAAAAACTCTCAACAAAGGAACATGAAAATTACATTATATAGTGGATTTAAATGAATTTAAACATCAACAGAATATTCCATCCAAAAAAAAAATCAAAATATACATGCTTTTCTAAAGTAAATCAATTTTGGTTCATAAAGTAGATCCTTTTTATATACATTTGCATATAATTTTAATTTTAGATTCTGCATATGAGAGAAAACACATGGTATTTGCTTTTCTGAATCTGGATCATTATGTTTAACATAACGATTGCCAGTTGTATCCATTTTCATGACAATGTCATTATTTCTTTTTGCTTTATGGATACATCAAATTCAATTGTGTGAAAGCACCACATGTTCTTCATTCATTCATCTGCTGAAGGGCATCTAGAATGCTTGCACTTCCCCATATTTTGAATAGTACAGGACAAACAGAATATGCAGGTATCTGGGTAGTATGCTGATATCCAGCCCCGGAATGATATATCTGGCTTATATGATACTTTTATTTTAATTTTTATTTTCTCTATTCTTTTAACTTATTTTAGATTATTTATTGATTTTAATTAGATATATATGAGTGTCTAGCCTTCCTGGAGGTCTGCATGCCAGGTATGTGAAGTGCCAATGCAGACCAGAAGAGGGCATCAGATCAAGTGAAAGTAGAGTTACAGTTGTGAACTGCCATGTGAGTGCTGGGAATGGAACTTAGGTCTTCCACCAAGGCAGCAAGTGCATGCTTAACCACTGACCTACTTCTCCATCCCCTTCCAGCTGTTGTGTGTGTAATATATGTATGAATGATTACTTAGGTGGGTATATATACCAGAGTTGGTGTTGGTAATCTACTTCAATTATTTTTTCATCTTACTCTTTTGAGACAGGTTCTCTTAATCAAACCCAGAGCACACCAATCAGAGAATTGAGTAAAGCAGATTGATCTGGGGATGCCCTGCTCATCTTTTTCATGGATGGAGTTTCAAAAGAGCTATCTGTCTACCTGGCATTGGCAAATGGTGTGGTGAAAACTTTAGCCACGGAATCATTTCTCTAGCCATATTTTTGTGTGTGAATAATCTCAATATTAATTTTTATAGTCAATACACAAGTACCTATACTTTACTGATTCCATTTAACATTGCTCTGATGTACATATGGCTAGAGCTTAATTAATTTTATGCTGGTGAGAGATATGAATCTAGTTTCATTATTTTACCTGGAGATCCAATTTTCCTAGTACTATTTGTGGAAAAGGTTGTCTTTTCACTAATGCATATTTTGATGTCTTGGCCACAGATAACACATTTGCAGTTTGAGGTTTATTTATTAATCATCTGTCCTGTTTTCTGTTTGGTCTGTGTGTTAGACTTAGAATTATCTTCTTAACAGCAGTATTTGTAGCAGCTGTAGAAACTAAATGCTCAGCTTAATGTTGATATGAATTGAAATATACCATATCAGTCTTAAAAAATATATGTACAAAGGAACATACTGAATGATCTAATCTGTATATATTTTCACAAACAAACTTTATAATGTTCAAAATGAAAAAGAAAGCAAATTAACTTTGAAAACAAGAGTAAGTATGTGAATTTAAAAGACTTCTCTTCTTGTGTTCAATATTTAATTGTATTGATCCCTAAAGTGTTGATGTTTAGGAAATGTATGAAGACATGGTATTTCCTATAATTTATCTGTAGTTTTCCTTGTAACATCAATGTATTAGAGAGACATTTTAATATCATTATATTTTTCAAAAACTATGAAATCCTTCACTGTCACCCCTAAATCATTAGAGAAAATTAGACACTGCAAGGTGTCTTCCTGTCCCAGTTTCTATCCTTACGATAAATACGTAAGGATATCCTTATGATGAGTACCTCTTAAACAAAACAGCTGACAGTTCCCCATTTTTTGTCACTTTGACTTTGGTGTTTTGGGATTTATAAAAATCCTTTTCTTGTCCACTTGATGATTTTATTTAACCATGAATTCCATGCCTTCTAAAATGTCATACTTGGACCACAACTTAGGTCAAATTTGCCATTAAATTTCTGGATTTTTCTCATGCACCAGCACCCTTTGTTAAAATATTGTAACTTAAAAAATCTGCCTTTCTTGTGAAATTGGGTGCTTCCTTGATTCTCATCCCCCTGTGGCAAGAACAGTGATTGAGACACAGTTATGCCTAATATAGAGAATGGAATTAAATTGCTGTCATCAACTTATTGGAATTCTTAGTTTCACTGTAAACTGAATAGATATTTTAATTATTATTTTAACTAGTAAAATAATTTTTAATTATTAGAAAAATCTTATTAATATATGTCAAATGAAATTTATAAGTTTAAAATGCAAAGAATTGTATGCCTGTTTGCAACATTATCACAATTTTATTCATGAATTTGTATTGCCAAAATCTACACATTTGCTATCAAATCCTAATATTTTCATAAGAGAATATCTCACATGCCTTCTTATACATGATAAGCCTTCATACATTAACTGGAGGACTGTTATAGTCATTTTTATAACAGTAATTTTTAATATTTTATACCTAAAGAAAGATAAAAATACATCCCCAACTTTGAATTTTCTGGATCTCCTCATGCCCCAGCAACCTCCATTATAACTATTGTATTTAAAAATCTACAATTACCTTGAAATTGAGATCTTCCTTAATTCTCAACCCCTGTGTTGGGAATGATGAGATTTCTATCATATCAAATATATGATCGTGCTGTGGATTTTAATTAAATTATTTTTAAGTATCTATTTATTTTATGTGTATGTATAGATATGCAATGGAGTGTTTATGTGTCCACTAAATGTATGCCAAATGCCCAAGTAGGCCAGAGGAGGGGATCAGATTCCCTGGAATTAGAGTTACAGACAGTTGGTAGGTACTTGATGTTGGTGCTCAAAACCACATTCAGATTCTCTGAAAGAGCAACAGGTGCTCTTAACTTGCAGAGCCCTTAACTCTAGCCCATTAACTGAATTCTTACAGGACACAAATCTTCACTTGTATCTTTTGTGACTCATTCCAAGTATTATGAAAACATATTTTAACAGAACTCAAACATCTTCAAATATTATGGAAGACAAATACATATTGTTTTTTTTCCATACACACAAAACATAAGTGACTTTGTATCCAGGATTCTGGAGCTGGTATAAAGCCCCTTTAGGAATAGCTGATTATTTGTCTTTTCAATACATTTTTTCTCTCCAGTGGTATTAACTACAATTGTTTTAAATTTTATTCATAAAAAGCTTCCACATAAAGATGTTGTGTATAAAGGCAACAAAACTGTCACAGAATGAGAGACTTTCAAGAGTTGGAAGGCACAGGGTTGAACCTAAGGATAGGAAGATGCAGCTGAAAGCACAGAACAGCATTCCTTCTGTTCCCCGGAACCCCAAGCTCTCCACCCTCCCCTACACCCTCTCCACCCTCCTTTACCCACTCCTTTGCTTTTTCTTCTTTAGAGACTGTTCTCAGGTCAGAGGACTTTTCTGGTTTCATTGATGAGATGCCCAAGATGACAAAGCAAAAGCATGGCTTTTGGTGTCCAAGTAAATCCTAAACATTTTCTAAGGTTCAAGTCACCTAAAAGGAAAGATGAAAAGCTGAAATGTCTAAACAAAAACTAATGCATCAAAATGCAGGATTTTTAAATTTTTTAAATTTTGTTTTACATAGAAAAAGAAAGACTTTACTTTCTAATTAAAATAAAATAAAATAGAGTAACAAGAAAAAAATTATGTAACAATGCCATTGTGTAAAATGAATAGTGTTGAGATCAAATGAATAGCAGAAGACTATATTAAATATAATTTCTAGATCCCAAGCTGTTGTGGTTTGCAGCTTGGATGTTCTTACTTTTTTTTCTTTTGTTTTTTAAAGTTTACTAATGAATGATCACATCCCCTGCTTATCTTTCTGGGTTTGTGATACCATGCTCAGGAGGATATTCTCCAATTCCATTCATTTGCCTGCAAATTTTAGGATATCTTTTTTTCTTACTCCTGAGTAGTCCCCATTGTGTAGACGTATGACAGTTTGTTAATCCATTCTTCAGTTGAGGGGCATCTAGGATGTTTCCAGGTTCTTGCTATTACAAATAGTACTGCTATGAACATAGTTGAACTAATGCTTTTATGGTGTGAATGTATGTCTTTAGGGTATATGCCCAATAGTGGTATTGCTGGATCATTGGGGAGAGTGACTCCCAGTTTTGTGAGAAACTGCCATACTGCAATTCAGAGTGTCTGAACAAGCTGACACTCCCACCAAAAATGGAGTAGTGTTCCCCCTTGCTCTGCAACCTCTCCAGCATAGGCTGTCATTTGTGTCTTTAATCTTAGCCAATCTGACAGGTGTCAGATGGTATCTCAAAGTTGTTTTGATTTGCGTTTCTCTGATGGCTAAAGATGTTGAGCACTTTTTCAAGTGCCTTTCAGCCATTTTTAATTCTTCTGCTGACTATTCCCTTTTTATTTCTGAACCCCATTTTTTAAATTGGGTTATTTAGGGCTTTGCATTCTGGTTTTTTTGAGTTCTCTATATATTTTAGAGATCAGTCCTCTGTCACTTGTTGGGTTGGGGAAATTTTTTTTCCCATTCTGTAGGCTGTTGTTTTGTTTTATTGACTGTGCCCTTGGCCTTACAGAAGCTTAGGAAATAGCATGGCTTAGTAATGTCACTGCTGTTAACTCTCAAGGGACAATTGATCTGCCCCCTGTCCCTCTCCCTTCCTCCCCTCTCTTTCTCACTCTCTCTCTCATATACAATTAATATTTGTTGGAACATTCGGTTTTCTGTTATTTTGCCATTAATCTTCGGGTTCAAACCAATTCAGGAAGATTCTCAATCTCAAATAATGAAATGTTCACCTTTCTAAAAGGAATTAAATAGCAATTATAACATAAAGCATTTACTTACAATCTATGAGGCTTGCTTCATTATTTTGTCCTACTTAATTTAAGTCCAAACTTAATTTCTTTAACACTAGGAATCTCAGTAATTGAACAGAGAATTTCAATTACTACTGTGAAATATTTTTCTAATTATTTAAGACAATACTAAAATGCTTGAATTCTTCCAAATGTAGTTAAAAAGGGACTTGGAAAAAAGTAGTAAAAGTTGAAATTCAAGTAAATTTGCCCCTTTGGTAGAAAAGATAGCAAACATTCAGAGAATGTTGCTGTGTCTCAGAGAGTAGAAGGCCTGCCCAGCATTAGAGACATCCTAGATTCAATTCTCAGTATTGCATAAACTGAGTGTGGTGACATGTCTGAACAATCTAAAAAACAAAAATGAAAAAGAGGGCCTGGAAAAATTGATACAGTTGTCAATGTCAATACTTAGTTTTTACAATGAGTTAACTAAAAGTATTAGAGAAAGACAGGAGGATCGTTGGAGTTCACTGACCAGTAAGCTGTTGAACTTGGGTTTCAGTGAGAGGCCCTGACTCAAAAAAGCAGGATAGAAATTGACTAAGATGTCTCATAGTGCACACACACACACACACACACACACACACACACACACACACACAGAGGAAGAGAGAGAGAGAGAGAGAGAACAGAGATATAAATATTGCAATGAGAGAGTTAAAAAACACCTAACAGAATGATTAGGGTATTAGAAAAATGTCCAAATGAATACAAATATAATGACAAATTACCTTGCCTTTCAGTGTTGAGTTTATATTACAATCAGCAACTCTTCTTTTTTGAGCCACTTTTAAATCCCATATCTAATTTAATTAATAAAGATTATTTTTACATATGTAGCATCACAGCTTATTTGATACTATATGTAGAGACTATTCTATAATGTAGCAAAAGACACAACTCAACTCAAAGTGTTGAAATAGTATAAGGCATGGTTCTTTCCAATATTTCTTACTACACACTTAAGTATCTGGCAATGTTTTACCTGATTAGCTAGCAAATGGATAGAGGAAATGTTGGGTGTAGTAATAGGTGAAAGAATAAATGCTCCTCCTTTTTGCCCTATTCAAGTGTTTTGTCTAAGCTAAAAGAAGTGAGTGTAATTCTGAGACCTATCTACTCATAGACAAAACACTGTTGAGAGCAGTTATGTAAAACATTGGACCATGTTTGCTGAAAGGATTAAAAGTTGAAATTCAAGTAAATTTGCCACTTTGGTAGACAAGATGGCAAAGGGTTTCTAACACTTCAGCTTAAAATTAAGAAGCAGTGTTGACAAATACCATCTAGGACATTATTTACATTCTATTTGTGAGACAAGATTTGTATAGTATTTCATGAAAAGCAACTCTTCTCCTCTTTGAAGCAAGGGAATTTTATCTCATTTGCCCCATAACTTAACAAGTTGCTCCATCTAATCTCCAAAAGTAAACATTACAACATCCTTTATATACTGAATTTTTCAACTACCTCTGTCTGTTTTTTGAGTTGCCTGGTTGTGGCCAGTTTTTCTCAAATGAAATGGTAAATTCTAAGGTTTGGCAGTTGTTTCTCTGGAATGTAGAGAGGAGAGAATTATCTCTACTTAATTCTCTCTAAATCTGAGTTTAGAAAAAATGGTACATTTTTCTTCATTTCCCCATACTATTGCCCAGCGCTTAAATTTTCAGAACTTGCCTGATGTAGGAGAGAACTGAAGTTCCCAAATATTGTGACAACATGATGAATGTATCAATTCACCTTCCAGCTGGTATTTGTGAGGCAATGTGCAATACAAACTTTAATTTCACAGGCTCTATTATCAAGCAGAAGTACTTCTGAGTCTCACCTTAGATATACATAAAATAGAGGAAGCTATTGAGTCTCTAGGTGTGTGATGCACAATATTTACTTTTGATAGGATGTAGAATTACCTTGGAGTCAAATCTCTAAGATGGGCACTGAAGAGTTATATAGATTAAATTATCTAGATTATATTATTTGGGATGGGAGGAACTATCTTCAGTGTGAACAATGGCCTGGATTCTAGGACTGCATAAAAAGGAAAATATTAGCTGAGCATCAGCATCCATCACTCCTTGCTTCCTGACCACAGATGCAATGTGACACAGCTGCTTCAGGCTCCTGCTGGCAAATCTTCCCTGCCAGGCATTTTTTTCTTGGCCATAAGCCAAGGCACTAATACAGTGTCTAAGATTTCCTCCAATCCATAAAATAAAAATGTTGATAATGCTTCAGAGGATAGTAATTAGGACAATTTTTTAAAACTTGTATAAATGTATCCACAAGTTATTGGCTTTAGGTCTCCAAATGACAGCTATTATAATTTTTAAAAGGACAAAATTAATAAGCATGGGTGTAACTTAATAACAATTACCTTAGGACATGATAATCATCCAGTTATACTTCTGTACTCAATTCCCTGTGTTAAAATTTTACTCTTTATTAAACCCACAGGCAATTCTGAGGGGCATTGACCATGTCAGTGATAATTTTTAAAAGTGTGCATTACCTTAACAAAATCTTTTCATCTAAAATTCACATTCAATAATAATTTAACACAACTTACATTGTACTTAGAATATCTTCATCAAGCACACCAAGAAGTAGGACGGATTGGAGAACTTTACATATGATATCCAATGGCCAGATTATTTAATGGAAATTGTCTGCATTAAAATTTTATAACTTTAAGTGTCAGTAAATCATGTAGGACTGTGAAATGATCTCTACTGAAGCTAATTAACAAATCTATAACCTGAAACAGCTACATTTTTCTTGTCTTCATTTTGTATGTAGGAACTGATAACATAAGGTTGATCATTTTGGCAATTTTAAATTATAATGCAACACTTTTAACTTAGTCACAAGACTGTATACTGTAACATTATAAAAAATACCTATCTATAGGGGAGTGAGAGAGAGAGAGAGAGGAAGGGAGGGAGGTAGTAACTAGATGATTACAATCAAAAAGAAAAAAATACAGATGTAGATGTGGACAAAGGAGTGTTTGTAAATTGTTAGTGGGAATGTAAATGAATCACTATTATAGAAGCATAATAAATATTCTTGTCAATGAAGTAAAAAATTGAAATGCTATATAATCCAACAAGACTTCTAGGTGAGTATTTGAAAAAATAAAATGTGAATATGAAAGATATTATTTCAGCCCACCTTTATCACATTCCTGTTGATAATAGTCAGGATATGTAAACAACTTAAATATACTTGTGTGTGTGTGTTGGTGCATGTGCACACGTGTCATACATGAGTGTGCATGATACATAAGAGTACATATAGGTATTATTAGAATACTCTTCAAGATTCAGAATAAAATTCTACCATCTTCTAAAAGTTGAGTGAATCATATATTAGGTGAAATAAGCATAATATAGACAGATAAATAATTGTACAGTCTCACATATGAAATCTAAAACAGTCAAACTAATCATTTTAGACAATAGAATGATGTTTTCCAGTGTTATAAGAAAAGAAAAATAATATGATGTTGGTCAAAAAAAGAAAATTTTTATTATTCAATGTATTATCTGTTTTATATTATATTTAGGCCAAAATGAAATATTTGAAAGAGATTTGATAGTTTACAATTACATTTAAGCATGTTAGACTCCCCACAATTGATTAAATATACTTAATGATGAGCTATTGGACATCTCCACAGGTTAGCTAGCTAGAGGCTTTCCCTATAATGCTTTTCATTGTATTATTTTTCTTGACAGACAATTTTAGGCTAAAAAAATACTTTAGTTGCCTCTGTTTAGTCACCATGAAGTTCTTCTTTTTATCATATGCCTCTAGCCACACTCACCTTCTCATTTGCAATCTGTATCTTAAATGGTTCCAGGTGATCCATTTTTATGTATTTAATCAAAAACATCAAAAATATATTTTAAGCCTTCATGTGAAACCATAAACACAATCAATCCCAAAATATGCTACAATATACCCCCAAGACACACACACAACCTAACTAAAACAAAAACAAACAAAAAACCAGAAAGCTTACCTAGACATGCTAAAATGACAGCATAGGAACCACTGTTTAAACATGAAAGGTTGTGGATTACATGTTGGTGGAGTAAATCTCATCTACTCATTTTATATCCATACTCATGTTATGCAGAAGACTGGCAATGAGAAGCTTGTGAATAAGTAGATAGAAAGATGTGTAAGAATCTCTGGCTTAGTCTTGGGCGCATACCCAAAGAATGCTCAATCATACCACAAGGACACTTGCTCAACTATGTTCATAGCAGCTTTAATTCTAATGATCAGAACCTGGAAATAACTCAGATGCCCTTCAAATGAAAAATTGATAAACACAATGAGATACATTTATACAACAGAGTATTACCCAGCTGTTAAAAACAAGGGCATCAAGAAATTTGAAAGCAAATGGATGGAACTAGAAAGTATCCTGAATGAAGTAATTCAGACCAGAAAGACAAGCATTGTGTGAACTCACTCAGAAGTGGATGTTATCTGTAAAGGATAATCATGCAATAATCCACAGCCCCAGAGAGGCTAAGTAACAAGGAGATTCCAAAGACACATGGATTTCCCTGGAAAGGGAAAATAGAAAAGATCTCCTGGATAGACTCAGGAGTAGATGGACATGAAAAGATCACTAATTAGGTTGGAGGAAGATGGAGGGAGGAAGAGAACAATGAAAGACATGTCTTGATGTGAGGGGAGCATTTGAGAGTCAGGTAGAAAGCTGGAATAAGGGAAACACCAACAAATCTATAAGAAAAACCCCAGCTAAGAATCCTAGCAATAGTGGGTAGATACTCTGGAACAGGCCAGCTCCTGTAATCAGATTGGTAACTACCTCAATTGCCATCAGAGAACCTTCATCCAGTGACTTATGGAAACAGATGCAGAGACCCACAACCAAGCACTGGGCTGAACTTGGGGAATCCTGTTAAAGAGAGGAAGGAAGAACTGTATGAGCCTGAGGTCAAGGTCTTCACAAGGGAATCCAGAGAAACAGCTAACCTGGGCTCATAGGAGCTCATGTACTCTAAACCTATAAGGGAACCTGCAAAAGACAAACCTTAGCCCTCTACATAAGTGTGACAGTTGTGTAACTTGGTTTAATGGTGAGACTCCTAGTAGTAGGAACAGGGCCTGTGCCTAATGCTTTGGCTGGCTTTTGGTAACCTATGTCTCATACTGGGTTGCCTTGCTCAGTCTTAATACATGAGGAGGTGCTTAGGTCTACCTCAACTTGATATGCCATGCTGTGTTGACACCCTTGGGAGGCCCCTTTATGAACAGAAACAGAAGAGAAGTGGATGGAAGAAGGGGGTAAATGGGAGGAGAGGAGACAGGGTAAACTACACTTGAGATGTAAAATAAATGAATAAATTTAATTAATAAAAAATTAAAAGAAAAAATCCCTGGGCTTGTGTTCATAGCCATCTGAAGTCACTCAGGATAATTTCACACAATATATACCTGACTAAGCTTTTTCATTGTTTTTAATTTAAATAGATTTTTTTAACACAATATATCCTGATTAAGCTTTTTCCTACTCCTTCCTGTTCCCATTTTTCCTTCCATCTGGATCCATACATTTTCTTCTCTCCTTATAGAACAAGCAGACATCTAAAGAATAATAATAAAATGATATAAATCAAAAACAAATTGGAATATAACAAAACAAACATGAAAAAGCACAATAAATGCATATATACTCAGATACACACATTCACACATACACATAACATCCATAAAAACCAAAGCAGAGACTACATATATACGCAAAGGACCTGTAAATTATTAAAAACAATGCCCTAATTCAACATTTTGAGACAAAGAACCTCCAAAGATGCCATTGAGTTTATTGGGGATGGAGCCTACACTTAAGAGTAGCTTGTTTCTGCAGCAAGAGTAACTTGAAAAAGACTAAATTTTCAATTGGCAAGTGTCTATTAATTAGGGATGGCTTCTGGATTAAGAATGGGGACTTGTGTCCTCATCCTTTTTACCCTATGGCCCTATGTTGTGCAGATTGGTTCAGGCCCTGTGCATGCTGCCATAGTTTCTATGAGTTGATCTGTGCCTCTGCCCTGTAATGTCTAGAAGCATTGGTGCTTTGGTGTTCCCTATTCTCTCTGGCTCTTACACCCTTTCTGCCTCATCTTCAGCAGATTCCCATGAACCCTGAGGGGAGCAATTTAATAAAGAAATCTGTTTTAGGGCTTAGTGTTCCAAGGTCTCTCACTCTCTGTATATTGTCTGGTTGGGGGTCTGTGTATTTGTTCTTATTTGGTTCTGGAAGAGGCTTCTCTGATGATGGTTGAACAAAGCATGGGCCCTCACTTCTAGCACAATGCTGTTAGAAGTCATTTTATTGCTTTTTTCCTTTAGTAGAACAAGTAGTATTTGCTTTTCTTCAAGGTCACTGGGCTATGTAGTCTCAGGTTCTTAGCCACCCATGCAGCTTGGGTATGGGTTCCATCTCATGAAGTGGTCCTTAAATCAAATCAGATATTGCTTGGTTATTCCCACAACCTTTGTACCACCATTGCAGCAGTGTATCTTGCAAGCAGGACACCGTTGTACATCAAAGGGTTTGTAGCTGGGTTACTGTTTACTTTTTTCCTTTGGTTGCATGCAGTATACCTTTCAGGATCATGAATCCTAGTCTCCAGGGCTAAAACTTCTAAGCAGACACTAAATCCAATTTTTCGTGTTCACTGAGTTGTTTATGAATTGTCTTTAGCAATATGACTTTACTGTCAATTTGTGGAGAATCACCAATAGCCTTGACAGTATCATGGGTTGATTATAGATTTTCATGAGACCCTTTTGGTGAACAACTTAATTAGATGTAAACCATTTCCAGTACTAGAGGCTTGATTTGTTGATGAAATACATGCAGTTGAGGCTTTGTTTACTCCATTATTTTGCAATTTCATTTGGATCACCTTCATATATGTATATATAAACAGCTTTGCTTATGTACTAAGTTTCCATACTATCCTGAAATGAAATTCTTACATTACTTATTCCTTGACTTCTCACAGCAATTTTGACCTTTGTCTGCTCTACATGTCTATCATTTTCATTTCTCATGCCTCACTGTAAATCCCTTCTTTTTGAGGTACTGGCTGAACTTTGTGTTCCTGGGTAAGTCTTATAGAAACATCTTAAGCATCACACTATCATGGCAGCATTAGTTATTTTTTTCAAATGCACCAATACTTTCCATATGTTCTTTGTTGAGGGAGCACTAACATCTAATCTTACATTCTTTTTTGAAAGCATTATTCATTATGTTAATCCCAAAACATGGACACATCTTAAAATTAGTACCTTGTTACCACTCAAACATACTATTGTAAAATTTTCCTATGTCTCATTAATGTTACCTAACAGTTTCCTAAGAGACTTCTGTCTGTTTTTAGACACCTTCAAATTGCTTACATAATCCTAACAAGAGATCACAGTGCACTAGAGGCCATCAGTGATTGCTATTTTTATATCAGAAAGTGAAACACTCCTAACCAGATGATAAAAGCTATCTACGTGCTGACATTCCTTTGTTACAACTCCTTTCCCTCTGTCCTTTTCTTGAATTACTTACCATCCTGTGTACCCACCCAGAGATCCTCCAACACCTCATACTCCCTCCTTTAGTGCAAAACAATAGACCTTGTGCTCCACTACAAAGCACATGGAGGCCAAGTGGAAAATGATTGTATTTGTACATGGAATTGTTAGAAATATAACTTATACCAAGAAGCTAAACTTCATAATCATGAAGTCTTTATTAAGTTGGCACATTAATATGTATTCTCAATCTCTCCTTCTTAGAATCTGACTCTTTTCAATTTATTGATGTGCTTTATCTATACAGCTCTTCATATGCATAAATCACACAGTCACCATTCATAATTCTATACTAAGAACTCACAGAGACCACTGTCAACTGACTATTCCACTCTATGTCACTGGGTAAAATATCTAATGTAAAGCATCAGCTCTAGTCAAACCTTGGGCTGACAGTTCCTGTGGTCATTTTCTTCACCCATTTTGTCCTTTCCTTAACACCCCCTGTATTCCCTCTAGAAAGCAGAACAACTATGCCTCAGTTTCCCGGAAACAAAAGTTCTACCTGGAGAACATTTTTTTTCCTTTGGCTGGTTGGGATAACTATCCATTTTTCATAAAGATATGAGCTTCTTGGAAACAAAAAAGGCTTCTTCTTAAACCCTCAGTGAGAAAAATACCAGACAATCTATAGATAAATGCTGCACTAGTGACTAAATTTGCTGTATTTATTTTACTAAGAAGTTTCAGCAGGCCCTGACAAAATCTGAGCAACCCCTCCCACAGATATACTTTCTACACATAATTTTATTATTTATGCACATTACACAACTAAAATGCAGATATATCTGTTGGGCTCTATCACTTCAAAAAACTGTGCTCTCCTTGAAATATGATCATGGTTTGACAACTTCTAACAACACTGAGGGACAATGGCATTCTTGAAAAAAATGACTATCTAATGAATGGTCCTAATTACAGCTTCAAGTGCATCACCCTACATGGTTCTTTTTTAGTTCTTCTTTTGAAAAGTATCATTTCATGTAGTATTGCACGGTTCATTAAAACATACAGAGAAGTTAAACTGCACAAACCTACTCACTATTCATGACATGTTTTAATAACCAGGACAAAATGCCTGTGCTCACCACTGTTCCTAACTATCCTGGTTTGTAACCAAGGAAGAGCTCTTCTATCCTCCCATTTCCTGAAGCACCCCTGGGGAACTTAGCTCAGAGACACAATTACAAAAGAAAATTTAGTGGTCTACGTTAATGCCTTTTTAACAGAGTGCCATAATGTATTTGATTAAAGGTCATCTCAAAGGTGACATGTACCCAGAATAATACTGTTCTTTTATTTTCCTACTGAGCTTGCTATACTTTGAGTCTCCTTTGAATTGAAAGTCTTAATTTAGAAAATAATTTTAGAAACAATTGTTTAACATAGTAATGAAAATATTAACTATCATACTTAATTACCAAGATTAATTAATTTCTTATTTAATGAGTGTTCCTATGACCAATCAAGGGCAGACTATTTGAACCTGGACGAGTGGGAAATTCTTGATGGGTTTACAAACTTGTTCTCCCAAAGTCATTATCTTCACATTGTAAAAAAATCTTTCCAAATCCCATTACCACCAAGTAAAATGTCCCCAGACCCCAACCAATGAGTATAATGTGCACCCTTGACCCAGTTCCCTGGCACAAACACATAAAGAATCCCCAGATCCTGAACACTGGGACCAAAATCCCATAAAAACTTATGGTTCAATTAAGGTAACATGTGCCTTTTAATCTTAGGAGTCTAGAGCCTGAGACAAGTACATCTTTGTGAACTTAGGCTAGTCTGGTCCATGTGGGTAGTTGCAGGGTAGCTGGAGCCACACAGTGAAATTATCCCAAAAAATTTTCTTTGCTACTTGTCTTTGTCACTCACTGTTCTGTTACTGTGAAGGGATACCATGACCATGGCAACTCTTTAAAAGAAAATCATTTAATTTGGTGCTTGCTTAGAGTTTCAGAGGCTTAGTCAATATCATCATTGCAGGGAGCATGGCAGCAGGCATGGTGCTGGAGAAGTAGTTGAGAATTCCTTCCTGATCTGCAAGCAGCAGGAGAAGCAAAGAGAGAGACTGGGCCTGAAATGGGCTTTTGAACATGTCAAAACCCACCCACAGTGACACATTTACTTTATGAAAGGCAGCACTTCTAATCTTTTCAAATAGTTTCATTCCCTTGTGATTAAACATTCAAATAATATGACTCCATAAGGTGCCTTCTTATTCAAACCACAACACTTCTATATGCATTCTTATAAATTCCATTTTTTCTATAGAATTAACTATAATCTGTAAGTAAACCTAATTAATAAAGTAGATTTTTTTTCATTTTCTGAAAGTATCATAGAATGTTGTCTTACATTTTCAAGTTTGTCTAATATTATTAAGATTGCCTCAGAGCTTTTGATAAGTTTAGGTGAGAAAACTAAAACAGGAGTTTAATAAAGTATCAAACCAAGAAGCTTTAACTTGCCTGTGATGATGCAGTATCATCTTAAAAGCCCAAATAGGCAAGCTTTCTCTACAATAACCCAGAATAATTATAGTGCCAACACTCTTTTGTATTCATTTTGTCTCTTGCCTCCTGTGACAGTGAAGAGGCTAATATCCACAGTTAATTAACTAGGATAATTATCTACAGGACTTTGCAGTACATCTGGAAACTCAGGTATCCCAAAAAATATTTGCATCTTTTTTTCAGTGTGGGAGCATGTTATATTCAGTAAGCATCCATTATAATTTATGATAACTTAACTCTTTTGTCATTATTTTCTAAGATTATAAGATCTAGGAAAGATTGTTTTCTCAACCAATTTTTGTAGCAACAGTAATATCCCCCACCTTTCCTTTGACTAGCCTCTTGAAAATGATGTGCATTTTTAAGAAACAATATAAAACTTTATGTGTACTTAAATACAAGTACAGAATAATCAGAATCCAGCTTCTCCCTTCTCACCTCTCTAACAAGCTGGAGGACCTGAGCAAAGGTGAAACAGTGTTTGTTTTGATAGGCCACATAGACTACAGCATCCAGAACCTCTCTCCCTATTATGCCAAAGACCATTCCCCAGTGTAACTGTGGGATTTTGGACGCCTCCCATAGGCTCATCTCTTTGAACGCTCAGTCCTCAGTTAGTGCACTGTATGTAGAGTTCTAGGAGGTGCAGCCTTTGGGGAGAAAGTATGTACTGGAGAATGGCCCATGGGACTATATGGCTTTAGCTTACTTTCATTTGTCTTTGCTTCATGCTTGCTGTTAAAGACATGGTTATTAACTTCCTGCATCTGCCACTATGACTTCTGCTAGCTGCTATGCTTCCATGACATACTGGACTCTTTAAGCCACAGGAACCATAAGCACCAATAAATTCTTCCTTCCATAAACTCTTTTGGTCATGGTGTTTTATTACAGCAACAGAAAAATAACTAATACATTGGAGTTCATTAACCCTCCACTACTGGTTCAGGAAAATTGTGTTCCATAATCTAGAAAACTGAGGTTTTTATTATGAACCTACCAATTATCATCAGTATGCCTAATTTGTTGAGCATTGTACAAAAGAAAAAAGTCTTCTACAGGGATATTTAAGGCCACTGAAAGAAGTAGGAAAGTAGCGTGCTTTGAACAGTGTGTCATTATCTATCAATAAACAGAGAGAGGGCTGAAAACAAACAAGGGTATTATTATTTTGAACCAATAAACCCATGAAACTCTACAATGAACATTGCTGCACAGAAAAGTCATCTCATGTTCAACCACAGTAGACATGCACCATAGCTGAGATCTAGAGGTTGACATGATGTGAATGAGAACAAAACTAAAATGTTAAATTTGGATGATGTTAAGAAAGAGACCAAACAAAGATAAGAGAAAACATACAAAAGTCAGAAAACTATTGACTGTGAATGAATGAAGTCCAAAATGAGGGAGTTACAGAATCAACAAGCTACCTCAAATGAGCAAAAAGATAAGCCAACAGAGTAAGTAAACATCTGATAAGGCAGCAGAAGTATCTAGTTTGGAAAAACTGGGTGGGAAAAGGAGTGAGCATCATTTATCATGGAAGCAATATTTGATCATCTAACTAGAAGTCCTCTCAGGGAATAAATATTGCTTTTCCTGCTACCTTCAATGTATTTCATTGCAAAGCAAAATAATATGCATAATGATGTTCTGAAATGGGAATAAAGCATGAGTCTCTTGAGAACGATGGCTAAGAGTAGAAACTGGGGTTCCAAAGGTCCAGGTCACACAAACCTTCCACTGAATCAGTATCCCAGGGTCCTTATTTTGCAAATTTGAAGAATTAACTTTATGAAGCCTGAGGTGGATGAGCTTTAAGAACAGAATCTATTATACATTCATTGGCAGTGAGTTTTGAGAAAGTAGGAAGGATGGGCTGGAGAGATGGCTCAGCCGTTAAAGGCTAGGCTCACAACCATAAATATAAGAGAAAGTAGGAAGGAAATATTTCTAAACAGCAGGAGCAGGCCCCAGAGATAGATATCACTCTGCTGCTGGTCTACAGGCATTCTATAAATATATGGCAGAAATGGAGTAGAGATTTGGGGGTGTACTCATCAGCTCAGTGAGCCTGTCCAAAGTGTATTTGTCTTTCAAACCCAGTACTTGTGTTAAGGGTTCTGGCACACAAGTTTTACTGGACAGGTTATATCTGTCATTCCCTGCCTAAGACAAGAATCAGACAGCATTGTTTTAAAGTACTCATCTTTCTCAGCCTGAATAGTTGCTATCTCTTGTTATCATCAGTACTTTCTAGGTTATGTAACATTGCTTATATATAAAAGATGACTTTATTGTTAATTCCATTTGTTTTAAAAAGATTTCTGACCCCATCTGGCCAGAGGTTCAACCTGCCAGTGGAAGCTTTTAACCACCCTCCCAAATGACTCAGATACTTATATTAATTTTATCCTTTTTGGCCTATGTCTCAGGCACATTGCTAGCTACCTCTTTCATCTTAATTCAACAAATTTCCATTAATCTATTCTGCCATGTGTCCCACGACCCATAGCTCAGCTTTACATGTTTCCTCTTTGGTGTCTGGATGAAGTCAGTCTTACCCTACCTGAAACTCAATTTCCCCACCCACTTGTATGGCACCTGACACAGGCCAAAACAATTCCTTTATTTACAGCCTACAGATGGAAAATTCCCACCATACCATTAGTCATAAGTATAATATAACAATATTGATACTTGAAGAGAATCAAGTCTAGATGAACTGGAGGCAGATGTTAAATAAAAGCATTTGTGAGTTCACTTAGTATCATGAATAAATAAAGAAGATCCAGAGACAATGTCCAAAGTTTAAGAAAGAATAAATGTCAGAGGTGATTTCAATTTATATACTAAGCAAAGATTGAGGTTTTTTGGTCCTAGAAATGTCAATCAATATTTGAATATAATGGAGAACCTCATATACTTTTTTAGTAATTATTGCTATCATATCAAGAATCACACTGGCCCATAATAAAAAATAAATAAAACATTAAATGCCAATGGTGTTTAAATACAGAAAGCAATGATTTTATTTTAAATGACCTCATCTAAACAAAAAGAATGATTTTTTATTGAGTGATTTGTTATTTGAGGTTTATTTAAGTCAGAGAGTTATGAGACATGTTTCTTTGTAATATAATAGTATCTGATTAAGGAAAATTACTTAGTTGATTTTCCCAGTGAAAGGACAATGTAAGCTGATTATCCTTTGCTTAGATTAGTAAATTAAAACAGCTAAACACTATAGAGACTGTGGTAATGTCTTGAGTGAATTAATGACTAAGAAAATCAATAGGCTATAACTTTCCTGATGGTAGCAAGATTTAATTTAAAGCTACAGAATAGCCAAGTTGCTTTGCATAGGATTTTTCTCAGAGTTAGAATGCTCTTGAAATATTCATTTCACACTTTCCTATCTCATTATTTAACTCTTGTAAGCCAATATAATGGTACTTCATTTAATTGCAGAAGATTTTGCACACACCGTATTGTCACAGAAATAAACATTCTGGAAAGATGCCTAGAAAGTTTGTGGTAGAAAACATTTAAAACATCTTCACAGTAGGTTCAAAAGTGGATATATATTAATTTTATGATGGAAATGAAAATAAATACCATTGTTTTTTGTTTTGTTTTGCTCTTTCTTTTATTATGAATAAAGTCACATTTTCTATCCATGTATATTCTTATTCAAGGTCCATTCCCTCTCCCATCCCCACCAGTCACTCTCTCTTCTCCACATCTCCCCATCTCCTCCCCAGCATGGGCATTAGGTTCCAAGGACCCAGTTTTGCTCAGTTCAGCATCCAGTCCTGGCAGATCCAGTTTCCTCACCCCAACTTCAAGTCTGAGTCAGGTGTTCCTCTAGAGGACATGGTAGATCCAGTTGCAGAGTTCTTACAGTTTGTCCAGAAAAGATGAGGATGGACCACATTTTGCTCCAAGCCACCTGACTTGGTCTTCACCACCCAAGAGAGTGAGTGTGCACTACCTCCTCAGTTGTATGTGGTCACTTATCCAGAAAAGATCAAACCCAATATTCCAGATACCCCAAGATCATTGGAAGCACAAATTCCCACAACACAGCTATTAATTAAAAATTGTGCCAAAGATAGCCCAAGATCAGTTGTAACTGGGTTTCACATTTGCAACACTCTACCCTCTCCAAACCCACTGAAATACAGTCAGCTCCTGTAAATGGTTAATGTGGGGCATTACTTCTTTTCAGGATGCTTTATGTCTCATATATAATCTTTTTTTAAAAAAAAAAATCGCTTCTGGAACTTTCATTTCAAAGATGTAAAATCTATCTCTCTCTCTCTCTCTCTCTCTCTCTCTCTCTCTCTCTCTCTCTCTCCTCCCCCTCCACACAAACACATATGTATGTAGACATGTACATTATACATATCTTAATTGTATGTCATATGTGTCATATTTATAATCTTAATTATGTGTCTGGTTTTGAGTAGTAGTACACCCGTATAAGTGCCCTGAGACTAAAGACAGCAGATCCTCTGAAGCTGGAGTTAGCTGGATAATGACAGCTGTCTGATGTGGTTGCTAGAAACTGAACTAGGTCCTTTGCAAGAGCAGTACACACTTCTAACCACTGAGTAACCTCTCCAGTTGGGCTTAAGGGACAATTCTTAAAAATTGTACTGAAAATGTGCAAAAACATGACAAGAAAGACTGCTCAAGACAGCTGTAATAGGATTTAGGATTATTGCCTTATAATTTGAACTCAACTCTGCTGAAATAAAAGGCAGGAGAATTTTTTAAAGCACTGGCAGGGTCTGGCAGAAAAGAACTGTAAGACCTGCAGGAGGAAAGCTTGTCAGTGTGATAAAGCTGTGTGTGCTAATTGGCTCCTAGCTTCCCACAGAGACTAAAAGACAGGTGCTTTCTATCATTCTTGATGATTCCATTTAAAAAGAAAGACCCAGGGTTCTAGAGAAGAGTATTCTAGGGTTGTAAATTCTGGCAAGGGGCTAAAAGAAGATTCACATCTCAGAAGTAGGTAATGAATTTACACTTGAAAGTCTTCTTAGGTAAATGTTCTGTGGACAGGAAGGCCAGAGGCTTATAGTCCAGAAGCTTTTCTAAAACTTACTGGAGCTGAGGACAATGGTGAATTTGTCTTTGTCAATTCATCTTACAAGACTTTTGATTTAGAACTGTGATGTGAACGAACACACACACACACAGACACACACACACACACACACACACACACACACACACACGCACGCACGCACGCACGCACGCACGCACACATTACAGAGAGAGATAGAGAGAGAGAATCTCAAAAAGAAGAATAGCTTATTCTGAAGTCAAATATAAATGACCAGGACCCAGTGACACAGATTTAGCTTGCCCCAAACACTATGTTCCAGTGAGGTAACAAGTTCACAGAGTTCTCACAATAATAAACATGGGGAAGCAGGGAGCTTTGAGTGAGATTCAGTCTTTCTTTCTTGCCTTAGGTGGGCCTCATTGAGGGTGAGAAAGATCCACAGTCCTGGCCAATCAATGCTTACTCTGCTGCCTACTGACAGTGCCATCCATTTCTTTTATCTTGTGAGCTTGAAGAAGGAATTTCACAGACAACCAAGGGCTCAGCTGTGGAATCTGCTATGATAGAATAAAGATTAAGACATATGAAGTAAGCAAAGCTCCAGCATGGCGGGAACAGATCCCACACAGGCATCCTTACTAAATGACTTGTCTAGTGGTTAATAAGGCTTTTCTTCTTTGAGATAGGGTGTGGGGAGCTAGTCAGTTTAGTTCTTCCAACTCTCCATCTGCCTCTCCATCCTAGGTATCTGAACTGGAGTTTCAGGTGCACTTTCAAGGGCAACTGAAGTTCTAATCACACACAGTTTCTAGGCAGCCCATTAATTATTTTGTAAAAGAAGAGAGATAATCTCCGAATCCATCCATTTGCCTGCAAATTTTAGGATACCATTTTTTTCTTACTGCTGAGTAGTACTCCATTGTGTAGATGACTAGGTTGGTGTTGAACTTCATGGAGCTCATTCTTCTTCTTTAGCAGTCCTCATAGTGCTTTGTATACAATTTTTAAAAGTTTAACATTAATAAAAATTATAGTAAAGCCTGTTTCATACAAACTATTTCTAAGAAAGAGAAAAGAAGAATTTGGACTTTCTGTCATCCTATAAAATTGGATAATGACAAATGGATGGATTTGGAGAATATCCTCCTGAGTGAGGTATCACAAACTCAGAAAGATAATCAGAGGATGTACTCACTCATTAGTGGACTTTAAACAAAAAGCAAAGCATGTACAAAATGCAAACCACAACCACTGAACAGGTTGGGATCTGAAACACCTTGGACTGGCACCTTGGAGCCCATTCCCTACAGAGGAACACCTGACGCAGTCTTGATGTTGGGGTGAGGAAAGCAAATCTGCCTGGAGTGGATGCTGAACTGAGCCACCTTGGGACCTTGGGACCTCCTGCCCTTGCTGGGGTGGAAATAAGGAGATGGGGAGAAGAGAGAGTGACTGGGAGGGGCAGGAGGTGGAAGAAAGTTTGAACAAAGGGATACATGAATAAAAAATGGGACTTTATTCATAATAAAAAAGAAAAACTAATAAAAAATTTTAAAATAAAAATGTGATATAAAAAATAAAATAACAATGAAAAAAAGAAAGGGAATTTGGTACTGCAAATAAATTTAAAGATTAGAAGCTGGAATACGTATATGAGAGAGAAGGCACTATTTGTCTTTCTGGATATGGGTGACCTCACTCAGTATAATTTTTGCAAGTTTAATACATGTATTTGCAAATATCATTTCAGAAATTGGAATAAAATTCTGTCATGTACAGGTAAGAAAAAGGTTATTATATGTTCAATAAATATGTTAGAAGTGAAAAAAAAAGAAGATAAAAAATTTAGAAATAATCTTTATCTATAAACATTTCTGGTATTTTTGGCCTCCAGCCAGGACAGAATTGCAAACAAAACCAAGGATATTTCTGACTTCTGGCCAAGACAGGCCAGATCAAGAAGCAGGACTGTTTTTGAGATCCATGCCCTCAAACTATCTAATTAGTTTCTTTTTCTTGTTCATATTAGAAACAGAGCAAATAAACTGTAAATCCAGAAACTTTGCATGTACTTGTGTAATTATCAAGTAGGTAGACTACAGCAAGACAGGAGAGGGAGTCTCTGCTATGGGTTTCAAATGTCACCAGGTTGTTTCTGTTGAGAAAAAGTAGCTGTCTATACATTCTGAAAGGGTTTACTGATAAGCCAAAAAAAAAAAAAAAAATAGGTCACATGTAGAAGTGGGTAATAATTAACTGCCTAAAGGCTAAGATAACTCAAAATAGTATATCTCTAGACTCTGACCAGTATCACAGATGTTCTAATCAATCAATATGCTTCACAGGATGTTTAATGTAAGGATGGCTTTTACTTGGAACTTTAGTCAACAGATAATGAAGAGCTATGAAACAACTCTAATGGAAAACAACACACAGATTTTTTTTTCAGGAAAGAAGAAAAAACAAAAATACATTCTGTGGTTAAGAATTAATAAGAATTTTACAAGTGTGTAAGAAAATGGCCTTGTACAGCACACAGCTTGTACGATAATTAAGTGTGTTGCTCATCAGAGCACTTAAGAGAGCTTAATTCTAACTGGCTTGGAGAACAAATTTGAATGCCAAGAAGGTTTGTGTTTGAGTTTTAGCCCATTTATTATTATTTATTTATTCATTTGGTTGGTGAGTATATATGTGTGTATTCACATTCACCAGGGTGTTATTGTGAAGAACAGAGAACACCTTGTGGGAGTTAGTGTTTTCCTTCTACTATGGGAGTCCTGTAGACCAAACTCAAGTCTTTGCATTTGTTAGCAGATGCCTTTAACCACTGAGAAATCTCATTGGTCACAATTCATATTTTATTCTGGAAAAAAAAACTCAAGAGGCTGCTTTTCTTTTTTCCTTACACAACTATCAATTAACAATAACATTCTCCAAGAACTGTTTGTTTCATTTATTCTTCTTTTGTTTAAGCTTATTTTTTAAGTATGTTTTCATTTTGATTGTTGATGCATTTTTGTTTAATGTTGGCTTTGTTGTTTTAAAAAGAATTTTTAAAACTGATTTTTCATTCACCTGTTTTATGTAAAAGGGTTTTTTCTACCTGAGAAACAGTTAAATCTGTAGATACAAATCAGCATTAGTTATAAAATTATATAGGGAAAATGATTGATTTATGGAAATGACAGTGATTATGAGAATGATCATAGTACCAAATAATTAGAATGTTTAAAAATACCTACTTCTCCATATACACCAACCCACAATAATTTGATAAAACTCCTACTAATTTATTTGAGACAGTGCAGATCCTTAACTAAGTTTATGATGATAGCAATTGTCTCCAGTAGAAACTTAGAACCAGAAGGAAAAGATTACTAAAATAAAATATCTACTACAAGATTTTTCAAATACCAAATATGTTTATGCTCCCAAAGTCTCAGATACAATAGAAAAAATATTAAAGAGAGGCATAGAAGAAAAAGAGAAAACTGAGTGAGCCAGAGATAAATCATGAACACAGGAGTGTTGGGGCATTTGAAGGTCTATAACAAAGAGTCTTTTTTTTAAATGCTAATGTAGAGTCTGAATAGAAAAATTCAATCTAGATTGCAACTATGAAAAGCTTAATTCTCAAAATTTTTTTTTAAAAAGTTAAGAAAATGAATCAAGCTAGGGTAGCAGAAGTAGAATTTGTAACCTCTTTACTAGATATGAATACAGTGTTGGATAAAATCTGCTCTAGGGTAGTAGGCAACAGAGGGCTGTATTCAGGAGTGCCATTCAGATCCTCATTGACTACCTGATTTAAAAACTTTAAAATAATTAACTAGTTTAAACTTGAGTTATCACCCAGACACCCAACATCCTCATCCCAGTCCTCAGAGAACTAACAAGTGAATTGCCCTAGAGCAGCTGACATGACACTGAATTTAAAAGGAGGAACTTGAAACTGGAGAGTCTTAAGTATATCAACGACAGCCAGAGTTCAGATAATATCAGTCAAGTAACAATGAATCCTAACAAATGCCTGTGACTCCTGGTCTAAGGCATCTGATGCCCTCTTCTGGATGTTTAGTACACACTATAGCACACACTATCACACACAATCACATAAATAAACTAATTTATTTCTAAAGAAAAATTGAATGGGTGGACAGAGTAAAACAGCCAATAATATAGACTTTGGACTCTTCGACTATAATTATCAAATACTGGCTAAAAAATTCAGTTTAAATTCATCATTAATAATATTTTTAAAGTTATAAATGAGAAAACCAACAAAATAAACAACCAAGAAGTCAGCAAAATAAATGAAACATGTTTCAAAATTTTACTTAATGCTTTCTATGTACACAAAAAAGCTTTACAAAAATAAAAATAGAATATAATAGAAGTCTCTACCAATAAAGCAATAATTGGTAACACCAGGCATTAGCTAGAAAATAGCTTAGAGGAAATCATCAGAAGAGTAAAAGAGAGGGGAGGAAGCCATGGGACTGAGCGAGAGAATAAAGGACAGCGAATCTTGAGAGGTTTAAGTACATCTAAATGGAGTTTCAAGACAGAGAGTAAGAGATGAGAACTGCCCAAGCAGACAGTGGCAACACTGTCTCTAGATAGAAGAAATACTATAAATCTCCAGATAGCACAATACATCTCATTCACAGTAAATTAAGAAAATAAAATAAAATCACAGTATTGTCAAATGTTTTTTAAGTAAGCATGTAGTTGGCTATAGGGTGAATTGATTTAAATCGATAAACATTGAATGAATTTGACCAGTTACAGAACAACTAAACCACACATTGGAGATGAAGAGCCTTATGCCAGAAAGATGTCAGACAAGAAAATCATGATAAGAATAGAAACTAGAAAATGTCACCAGTAATTTAAACACATGTAGATTGCATAAAATAAAAGTGAAAATTCTATTCTCAGATATACTGGATATCCTAACTGATATTCAAAACTGAAAGCTGTTAAAACTGCCAGGGAAAAGCATACATCATAGACTTTAAATATACCAGTGGGCTGTGGAGAGCTGACACCAAATGTGAGTAAAAGAAAAATCTAGATTACTGAGTAGTTTTCAGAAATATCATTGAGGTTTTTGTTGTTGTTGTTGTTTAAAATAATTAAGACAAAAAATAAGAAGAGCATATAACAAAAAACGTGATTTGCATATCAGAAAATATGGACATGCTTTATGCTCCTGACAGAAAAAAAGTACCTAGACATACCTCCCAGAGTCCAGCTATAAGGGGAGCCCTAAATTTGGTGATGTTCTAAAGCAAAGTTCTCCAGCTCAACTCCTTCACAGGGTGGAAAGCTAAGGAGAAAGGTACTGGTCACATCTCGATTATAGAGTCTATTACAAGTTGTAACATAAGGTGATAACTCTGGGGTAAAGGTATCTTCAGAACAGATCCATACCAACTGTGTTGTCAGAAAAAGGTCTGCCTTAAAAACTACAACTAACTCAAGAAAGGAGGAAAAGACCCTTCTTAAGAATCTATGACATGAAATGATTCTCAGGCAAATTTGAACCCAGAATTCACATCACCAAGAGATCTGAATAGAGCCAAGTATATAATTAGTGCAAATTGGCTCTGGGAAGGACCATTTCCTAATGCATACCAGAAGCTATGGAAATCTGTGGTAAATAACTGTGCTTTTCAATTTCCAACATGCATCAGGGAGTTCCAACAGTAAACTCGCAGGAAAAATGATGCAGGTTTTTTACTAAATCATAAAATACTCAGGCTTAATGAAAAAAGATAGATAGCATTTACAGATCCACAGAGCAAAATACTAGACTCTCTATACTGACTACAAATAACTATGCTTGCTACATTTAAATAAATAAAGGCCAGGACAAGAAGCTGTAAAAGATGACTCAGGGCAAGTTTCTGCTATGCATGCCACCCTGCCTGCAAAGGGAATGGTCCCTAAGAACTCAGATATTCCCTTTCTGATGTAATGACCTGTTGTTACCACAAACAAGACCTAGGTTCTTTTCCACCTATAACCCACTGCTCAGCACTTGTAACAGGGAGGGGATTCTAGGCTCATTTCTTCCAGACATATAGATAGATAGATAGATAGATAGATAGATAGATACATACATACATACATACATACATACATACATACATACATACATAAATACATACATAAATGATACATAGATAGATAGAGCCATATATATATAGCCATATATAGAAAAAGACAAACACACACACACACACACACACGCATATGGCTTTTTGTGTCTAGATAGTATTACCTGCACAAGTCTAACCCCCAAGAAAAATCAAAGGATATACTAGAAGAGTAAAATCTATGGGCATTCTAATCTGGTCTTCTATACTCAAGTACTCACATTTTCTATGTATTCCTCCATATATAACTAACAACACTCTCTCATCACACTCAGCTCCAGATTTCTGCACAATCATAAAATAACTGATATGGCTCTTGATGGCCTATGGTAATGGGAATGATTCATAATTTACAGTGGGAACAGAAAATAATTACCAATTCTTAAAGTGTAGTAATATATTTATAACAAGGAATTAAGACCCCAAAGAACATACAGTACCATGTTTAACCTGAAACACACAGAATGGAATAAAAGATTTTCTGAACCTTTGAGGTCTCTGTGCATGTATTTAGCAATTTACAAAGTGTTTAGCAAGGACTGACACCATTCTTCTGTACCATAAGTTATATATGCAGACAATCTCAGCCTCTTTCCTGGGCCCTTTCTTTGCCTTTCTCTACGGGATGCCACCCTTTTCACCTGAAGCTTTTACAATGCTAAACAAACTGAAGAAATATTTTCACTCTCCCCATACTTATATCAAATTTAGCTTTCTACTGTCAATTTACATTTTAACAGTTATGACTTAGGCACTGAGTTCTATAAAAGGGATAATATGCAGTAAACTGATAATTAACTATAGATTTCAAGCATAAAAAATACATGACAATCATATTTTCAAAATATTTGTCCTCTGAGAAAATCTGTCTGAAACTGAAGCCTCAACTTTTTTCTTTTAAACTTTAACTTTAAAAATAGCAATGCTAAAAGTAGTTCCAAATATTAAGAAATAGTGTCTCTATATTTGGGGGAAAGTAGCATTCTCATTTTGATTCCTCTGCATCTGGCTGTCATCTGCTGCTCTACCTTTTCTCTTCCCAGGATTCTCCTAGACTGGTTGTCCCACCTCTACTTCCTGCCTGGCTAATAACCAATCAGCATTTTATTAAACCAATGCAAGTGACAAATATTTACAATGTACAAGAGCATAATTCCATAGCATGAACAAAACTCAAACCATAGCAGGCACACTCAGGATACGGCTTTGATTTTTCTCACCACAATTAAAATTTTAAACAGTGATAAACTTGATCATAATTTCTTTATGTAGATGAGTAGACATAGCGAAAGTCTCCAATCTACCATTAGCTCTCTTAGGTCGTAGCACCTCAGTGTTCAGCACTGAAACAAACCCAGGAAAATTGCATTATCTTACTCCTATACATCTCTATATAAAATTCAGCCCCCCTCTTTAATCTCATTAATAAAATATTAGGTGCATACATTTTGAAGTAACAGATGTGTAATTCTGGGTCCTCTAGGAAGCAGATGCCAACACAGATGTGGATTCAATGAGAGGTGATGCCTGCGAAAAGGAAACAGTGGATCAGAGAGTCTTAAACTATTTTTTTATGAAAATTAACCCATTTATTAGAGGACAAGCAGGTCTCAAACAATAGCACTCTACTGATCTTTCAGCTCCTTCAGTCTCCTGATGGCAGACTTCACTGTGACAGCGGAAGTAGTGTCGTAGGTCCAGGCTCCACTAGCCACGGTCTTCATGCAGGAACCACGGTGCCAGATGCCAAAAGCTTGTCTCTTCATCTTGGTCTTGCCACAGAAGGAGCAGGTACAGCTCAGAGGGAGGCACCATAGCGGGTCCCATATTTCCCGACGATACCGACCTTCTTGGTGCATTTAGCCACGTTGCCAGAACCTAAGCCCAAGCATGTAAAGGAAGAGACGCAGAAGTCATCTTAAACTATCTTAATGGTCTGACCTGAACCTATAAATCACCATTTAAAATGGAAACTACAAGGTCGGTGAGATGTCTCATCCTATAAATGGCTTGAAATACCAGCATGAGAATCTGTGTTTGAGTTTTCAACACTAACATTAAAATTCAGGTACAGTAGCAAATACCTGTGATGCTAGCATGAGAAGATGAAAACAAGTAGATTCTGGAAGTCATTGGGTAGCCCTCCTAGCACAATTTTTGAGGTTGGAGTCATTCACTGATCCTATCTCAAAAAATGAAGTGTGAAATGGTCCAGGAAGACACCTAGCACCTCCTTTCTTTCCACCTCTTTACAGAGACACCTTTATATTTATGTGCATGCATGGATGCACACTCCCACATGGGCATACATGCATACACACAGAAACAGAATGTAGCTTACACACACAAGATCAGAAATGGAATCTATATAAAAAGTTTCATAAGGAGGGTTAAGAAAGTAAATCTATCAAGAGAGTAATAATGGGTGTGCACAGTGCCATGGTGGATGACAAGCTGGTTGGAGGGAAGTTTGTTGCTTGACTTCCCATGGAAACAGAGTTTCCCTGTGAGACAAAAGAGACTTTCTTAAAACCCCAAGTCCTGTCTTGGCTACTGTAATTATGCCTGTTTTATCTAAAAGTGGCAGTTCATCCTGTAATTTTGATATAGATTTAAGCAATCTTTCTTAAGTCTAGAGACATAATTAGTATACTACTCAAGCAACAATATCTACCTTGACATTTTGGTTTTATATCATTTTGCCTTTGGAAATTCAAGGTATATTTTCATCATTATAGGAACTTAACAGTAAACCCAAATTAATGATTTGTTGACTAACCTAAATAAATAAATGATATGATCATAAAATACTCTGCTATGACTAGTTGGTTAGGTTTACAATACCCAGCATGAATCCTTGCCTATTAAGTGGGCCTTAAGTCCAGCTAGGCAATTATCAGTTACCACAAGATATAAAAGTTACTGTTTCACCTCTTCCATATCTATTCACTGATATGGCTCCTAGGCTTCACAGTAAGGATAACTGATACCTTTTTTCCTTTGGCAGATTGATAATGGACAATATGAGTGACAGAACTCAGAGAGGAGGCTGTCAGTTTCAGATTGATTCCTCCAATTGTTATATCCTAAAGGCAACCAAGATCAAAAGCAACAGCCCCTACTGTTTTGGAAGTATCTTGGACTCCCTTAAGCAACAACATGAAGGGAGGGTTCCCATTCCTGGCATTTTTTGCTTTTGCAGTTGAGGTTAACTTTATTTAAATTATTTATTTATATATATACATATATATTTATATATTATTTATTTATAAACAAACATAAAATGTGTGTCCCTGTAGTTATTTCAATAACCCTTAGTGTCTTTTTTATCCACCATTTCTTCTTTGTGTTGTCTTCTTTCCTTTTTCCTCAAATAAAAGTAATCCATTTTCTCCATTTTGTCTAACAGTTAAAAACTTTGTTATCCTTAAAATCATGCACCTTAGAAGAATATGCAGGTGCATCATTAAAATTCCTCTTTTTAAAAAAGAAATATTAACCTATGATACTGAATTGTTATCTGCACTAAATCAAAGAAAGAAGAAAATCATCTTGATTTCAATTTTATCTACCATCTCAAGACGACAATTATATACTTAAAATTTTTAAATCACTGAAACGAACAATATATCAAAATCACATCAGGGCATCAGACAGGTTGGTTTGGTTGAAAACATGCTGCCTCATAAGCAAGAGGGCCTGAGTTCAATCCCTAGTATCCACGTAAAAAGTCCAGTGTAGTGGCATGCACCCTGTAATCCAGTGGTTCAGAGAGGTAAATACAGAAGGGTCCCCAGGGCTTACATCCAGTCTAGTTTAACACATGAACTCCAGATTCAGTAAGACAACCTGCCTCAAAAAAAGTGGAGAATAATTAGAAAAGATAACCTGACATCAACTTCTGACTTCCACATGCAAAATATGCACACAGGCATACACACACACACACACACACACACACACACACACACACACACACACATACACGCACTTCATAATTTTAAGTTAAGTATAGTTAAACTCAAAATAAATTCTGTTTTACATATATAAAATTTTCTGTGAGAACAAGAAAATCATTGTAAATGTCCTAAAGGTTGAATTTCAAAAGTCTCTAAGCCTGGAAGTCTGGGTATTCTAAATTGTTACCATACTTCCATTTAAATTATGTAGCTAGAACCATGCACATGGCTAATAATTTCTTTTGCATTCATTTATTTATGCACACAAATTTTGGAGTACAACATTACAAAATCAGAGATGTATTTGTCACATCATGAAAACAGAAAGTGTTATTCATGTTTCTTGTTCCTCCTTTTTTTAAATCTTTCCCTAGAACACTTAAAAATCTTAAAGTTTATTCAGTGTGGAGAAAAAAATGGTTGTTGTTCTATGGAGAGTCAGGGTACTTACTCACAACTGTGTACTCACATCCAGAGTGTGTTATTATCGTGTGTACACTGTACACTGCTACTTCATCATCATTTCAGGGCTCTAAGACCACAGAGAAGGGAGCCCTCATTCTCATAAAATAACATCTCCCAGAAATAAACCTGCCACCATAACTGTTGCCGTAGTCATTTGTTATGTAAAATATCACACAGGAGTCTATACTTTCTTGAAAAAAAATAGCATTAAAAATGTCACTACGATTGATTCCAAAGTAGCTTAGCCTTATGTTAAGTGTTATTTATCTAAACGTGGATATTGTCAGAAGATAAAAGGGAAAGATGTCACAATAAGATTGTCCTCTTTTTAAATCTTTATCTCCTGTTCTTCCATATTGTAATGTTTGATATTTGGCAAAATTTTTGACCCTGGTCTACCCTTTATAACCCAATAGTTTATAGTCTCTTCCCTGTATATTTGGCCCTTCTAATCCTCAAACTACAGTTGCATCATCTTTCACTCACCTGAGATCTTAGCTCTCTTTTAAAGACATTTCTTTTTTCTGATTTAAAATCACTGTTCTTGACAGAACAGACAATGTGATTGTATAGCATTCTCTTCTCTGTTAGGGCTGCGTATGTAATTTCCATAGCACGTGGCATGTGTGTCCTTATACACTCTTCCAAAGCGTGAATATTTAAACTTCCTCCTCTTGCAGCTTATGATCACATTCACTGAATGCAACCTTACTCCTGTGGTCACTGCTTACCCCATCCAACTTACCTACATCTTACATCAGCTGGAAATTACTAGAGATGGTTCTACAGATATAGCTGATAGTTTGATAAACAGATTTTATTCTTAGAGTTTTAAAAAGAAACTCCTCTCTTTTGCATATCTGAGAGAGAGAAAGCCAGAGGGGGGGGAAGGAGGGAGGAAAGGAGGGAGAGAGACTTTGCTATGTTTCTCTTCCAAGGTATAGTTCCTGTGTCATTATCAGCTAATCCAACCATTCTCAAAAATTAAAAGTAGGAAAGAGTGGTGGTACCCACTATTATTTTCTAAAAGTGGTCCATGAAGATTTTTAGGATGACCCTGATCACATGTTAATCCCTGCACCAAGTTTTCTGCACAGAGCACTCTATGAGTGACATAAAAAGTTATTGTCCACTTGAGATTTCAATTCTTGCTGCTTATATAAAAAGATATATTCATATCTGTATGGTTCTTATGGTAAATACAGAGACATAATTATAATAAGTCATCATGCTAGTGGGGTCCACATGTTAGACTTCAGGATTGTTAGCACTGTGGGATCCTGTAACTAGTTTAGACATTTATTTCCCTTGTTTGATTCTCCAGTTCTGATTTCCAACTCCTACTTCTAATTTATCCTTCTTAGAATACATGAGACATAGTCAATTTCCTTGCCGTATTATCCTGTATCAGAAGTGTCTCCAAGGACTTTTCTTTTCTTTTATTGAAAATAGAATGTTTACTCACATAAGATATGTTGATTACAGTTTCCCTTTCTTCTATGCCTCTCAGTTCCTCCCCACCTCCCCTCCCAGCCAGATCCACTTCCTCTGTCTTTCACTGGAAAGCTACTAAGGGATAATAATAAAATAAAAAGATAATAACAAGAACTAACAAAACAGAATAGGACAAAATAAACAAACCAAAGGAAAAGTACCCAAGTAGAGGCACAGGAAACAGATATGGATCCTAACCCTAACCCTAACCCACTCATACATGTACTCAGGAATCTCATAAAAACACTAAACTGGAAGCAATAATAAATACTCAAAAAGCTGTAGGGGGAAATAGAGCAGAAATAGATTATATATGCATATAATATATTTATATGAACTAAAAAACTCTAATATGGTAAGACAAAATATAAAAAGAAAAAGCCCTGACACAAAATTATAAAACAAGAAACTTCCAAAGAAACCATTGAGTTTCTTTTCTGTTGGCCATTTTCTGCTGGGCGTGTAGTCTACCATTAAGAGGAGTCTGTTTCCCCTGAGAGAACCCCTGGAAGAAACTAAATTTTTATTTGCAAGTGGTTATTAACTGGAGTTGAATTCTGAGTTAGGGATGGGGCAAGTGTCTCTTTATCTACCTTTTGCTTCAGAGCTTTTTACGTTCTTTCCTTCTGTGTATATTACTTTCACTGGTTCTCATGTCTTCTGGGTGACCACTGACTACCTCTCTCTCACTCTTTCCTCCTTCCCTCATATTTCTTCTTCTGAACTTAGATTTCTCCTCCTATTTATTCTTTCTCTGTTTCTTTTTGTCTGTGTCTCTCTCTGTCTCTCTCTGTCTGTCTGCTAGCCCTGCCTACCCTTTGTCTGGCTAGTTATTGGCTGTTGAGCTTTATCTTAGACCAATCAGGTACCTTAGGTAAGCAAGCTAAAACAAATGCAACAAATCTTTGCATAATTTACCAAATGCAGCATAAAAAAAACAACACATCTTTACCAGGTTAAAGTAATATATCACAGCATTAGCAAATGCAACACACCTTTGCCTAGTTACATAAGATTCCACAACACCATCCCATTTAGTGGTGGGTGTTCCAAGGTCTCTCACTCTCTGCAGAAGTCTGACTGTGGGTCTCTGTAATTGTTTCCAATTGTAATAGGAGGAAGCTTCTGTGATGATGGTTGAGCACGGTTCTAATCTGTGAGTACAGAAAAATATAACCAAGAATCACTTTATTGCTGTTTTTTTAACATTAGTGACTGATTTTCCCTGGGTGACTGGCCTATCTAGTTTCAGGTTTGGTCACCTATAAAAACAGATATACTGAACCTGACTGCAAAGAAAGTTGGAAATAGCCTTGAACTCATTGGTGCAGGAAAAGATTTTATGAACAAAATTCTATTAGCACAGACACTAAGATCAACAGTTAATAAAGGGGATCTCTTGAAACTGGAAAGCTACTACACAACAAAAGATACCATCATTTAGACAAATTGGTAGTCTACAGAATGAGAAAAGAATCTTTTCAACTACACCTCCAATAGAGGGCTAGCATCCAAAATATATGAAGAACACTTAAAAAATAAGGTATCAAGAAAAAAGCAAATAGACATTGGAAAAGGAAACTCAAATTTTTTAAAGAGACTTTAAAGAAATATTTGATATCCTTAGATATTATACCAGGATTGCCAAAACAATTTTACTCAACAAAAGAACCTCAGGAGGTATCACCATCCCTGACTTCAAGTTATACTGTAGAGCTACAGTAATAAAAACAGCCTAGTACTGACATAAAAACAGACTTGTGGATCAATGGAATAGAATTGAGGATCCAGACATTAACCCAAAAACCTATGAACACCTGATCTTTGACAAAGAGGCCCAAAACATTCAATGGAAAAAAGATAGTATATTTAACAAATGGTGTTGGCATAGCTAGATGGAAGTGTGTAGAAAAATGCAAATAGATCCAAGCCTGATACCCTGCAAAAAACTTAAATTCAAGTGGATCAAAGACCTCAACATAAACCCAGCCACTTGGAACTTGATAGAAATGAAAGTGGGAAATACACTTCTACAAATTGGCACAGGCGACCACTTCCTAAATATAACACCAGTGACACAGACACTAAGACCAAAAATCAATAGGTGGGATCTCCTGAAGCTAAGAAGCTTCTGTAAAGCCAAGGACACTGTCAATAGGACAAAATGACAGCCTACAGAATGGGAAAAGATTTTCACCAACCCTACAAGTGATAGAGGACTGATCTCTAAGATATATAAAGAGCTCAAGAATCTAGAGCCCAAAACTTTGAATAACCCAATAAAAAAATGGGTTCAGATCTAAAAATGGAATTCTCAGCAGAGGAATTACGAATGGCTGAAAGGCACCTGAAAAAGTGCTCATCATCTTTAGCCATCAGAGAAATGCAAATCAAAACTTTGAGATACCACCTAACACCTATTAGATTGGCTAAGATAAAAGGCACATTTGGCAGCCTATGTTGAAGAGGATGTAGATCAAGGGGAACACTCCTCCATTGTTGGTGGGAGTGTAAGCATTTTCAGCCACTTTGGAATGCAATATGGAGGTTTCTCAGAAAATTGAGAATCAATCTCCCAAAGGACCCAGCAATACCACTTCTGGGTGTATACTCTAAAGATGCGCAGTCACACTCCAAAGGTATTAGCTCAACTATGTTCATAGCAGCATTATTTGTAATAGCAAGAACCTGGAAAGAACCTAGATGTCCCTCAACTGAAGAATGGATTAACAAACTGTGGTACATCTACACAATGGAGTACTACTCAGCAGTAAGAAAAAATGATATCCTAAAATTTGAGGTCAAATGGATGGATTTGGAGAATATCCTCCTGAGCAAGGTATCACAAACTCAGAAAGATAAGCAGGGGATGTACTCACTCATTAGTGGTCTCTAAACAAACTAACAAGAAAAAACCCAAGCATGCCCAAGCTGCAAACCACAACCACTAAACAGCTTAGGATCAGAAACACCCTGGACTGACCCTTCGGATCCCACTACACCTATAGGAACACCTGACTCACTCTTGAGGGAGGGGGGATAAAACAGGATTTGCCAGGAGTGGAGACTGAACTAAGCATTATTGGATCAGTGGGACCATGGGACTCTCTGCAGCCTGCCCAGGGAGGGGATGGGGAGATGTGGAGAAGAAAAAAATGACCTGATGTGGTGAGAGGGGGAAGGGACCTTGAATGGGGATATACAGGGATAGAAAAAAAATCCAGAGGGAAAGCTGAACACAAAGTAATTTTATGTGTAGCAAATTATTTGCATTATCACCCTTGATAAGTCATGCTTATGTTTTTTATTTTCTTTATAGTTATTGTTATCTTATCAGCATTTTAAATTGAATTTACTGTTTTTCTTGATAAATACATAAAAAGAAAAAAAAAGAAATATAAACCAAAACTACTTTGAGATATCAACTTATACCTAAGCTGAGATCAATAAAATAAGTGACAGCTCATGATGGCAGGAATGTAGAATAGAGGAAATGTCTATCCAGAGCTGGTAGAAGTAAAAACTTGTACAGGAAATCATTGTGGTGATTCCTTCAGAACACAGGAATTAATCTACATCAAGATTCTGCTATACCACACTTAGGCATATATTCAAAGATGCATCATCCCAATAAAGAAATACTTTCTCAAACATATTCTTTGCTGTTCTACTCATAATAGCCAGAAACCAAAAGCAACTTAAATGTCTCTCAACAGAAGAATGGATAAAGAAAATGTGATACATTTACAAAATGGAGTATTACTCAGCCATTTAAAAAATGTAAGCATGAAATTTACAGGTAAATAGATGCAACTCAAAAACATCTGCCATCTTTAGTGAGGTATCCCAGACCCAGAAATACAAATATGATATGTATTTTCTTATATGTAGTTATTATCTGCTAAGTAAATGATAACCAAGTGACAATTCACAAAACCAATTCTTATTGGTTAAGAATAGAGTGAGGGACAGGGGAAGGGGACTAATAGACATCCTTGGAGAGGAAAGTAGGATAGTTATAGATAGTTGTGGGGGGGACTTGAAGGTAATAAAGGTAATAAAGTAGATGAAGATGGAGGCAATACAGGGAGAGACAGCTAAAATTAAAGGTCATTTGATAGGTAGTATGGAAGTTTAATGCAATCTAAGATTCCTAATATATATATATATATACATATATATATATATGAAGACAATCTAAATAAAATTGTCAGATAATAAGGAAGACAGATTCCAGATGTCTATCTCTTGCCACAAAATGAAGTTTCCAGTACCAGAATTGGGTTACATGTAATTGAGATGTTGGTCAAAGTTGGATGGTATTTGCTTGCTTGTTTTTTTCCCAGAAATTCCTCACATATGCGTAACTCTCAAGTTAGTAGGTGCTTTTTCCAATTATCATTGTTACATACAAGTGTGTATATGCACATTTTATATATATATATATATACATACATAAATATTGTAATTACTGAGTCTATCTCTGTCATTTATGTATATTTGATTTCAGGTATGACCATTGTACTCTGGACAATCAATAAACAGCTTATCCCTGAGAGAGGCTAATTCTCTCTCTCTCAACAGTTATTAGTTGCTTGTAGGCATAAGACCAGAACAATCACATTATCAATGAGCATGTTAACCTCATAAATAGTTAGACTTGAAATGGAAACCACTGCCTACACTGCCAGGATTTTTGAGCTTTTTTTGTTTATCAATGGTTTATTCATACTGTAAAAAATACTATATTTAAGCTGTGGTTAGATTGCAAAAAATTAAAAAGACAATAAAAGTTGAGTTGTGCTTTTTTAATCTTCTGATGAGACATAGGAGTATGTCTGCAGCTTTGAGGAAAGCATAAAGATGAGAAATTTAAAATGAAGATGAGAATAATTACTAGAGAAACGTCTGAGAACTTGGAGAAATAATGTGACAGTGTAAGAATTCATCTATAGAAATGACAGTAACGATGACTTTCTGAGTAACACAAACCAGCAGACAAATTGAAGAAAAGGTAATGAGAGCTCACTTGGTTTTATCTTTTCCCAAAACTCTTTGAAGCACATGTAACAAGACTCTGATATGGCTACACATCTAAGAGGCATGATAATAAAATTAGAAAAATTAGCATTTCTTTTTTCCCATCATATTCTGTTAAAGTTAGCTTGTGATTTTCTGTGTGGAATGGGTAGCTAAGTGTGTAAATGGAGGACTGGTTCCTGGAGGGGGCATTGTTATATGGTATTTTGGCCATCTGTGTTAGTTAGCTTCCTGTCAAAGTTAGGCTCTTGCTGTGTCAGAGAGACTAGAATATAAGGATGTTATCTTTTTTGATTATTATATTTCAAAGGGAGAGCTCTCAAATGCTTGGAGGCATTCTTAAGACATGAAACCAGGAAGAATATAGGAAGGACTTGATCTCAAGAAACAGGGAAATAATTTACAACTAAAGTTTTTGAAGTCACTAAATATTCCAAAACAAATCTGGGGCCTACATTCAGGAAGAATCTTTTATAAAGTTTAGTCAAGTTGAAGGAAATGTTGCAGTCATTTCGGATGCCTTAAAGTCAAAATAGATTCATGAATGACAATGAATTGAACATGAGACCATGATGAGTTAGTCTAGCCATAAAATTTTGCTTCTAGCTCAACCCTCTAGGTTGACATCAAAGTCGATTTAGCTGGAATTGCTGTTTTGCTGAGTAATATAATGAAACAACTGAGGTGTCTTGGGTTGAGATAGATGCAAACAAGAAATAAGCGGCCATAACATTTAAGGAAGTACAATGAGGAAAGAGAATATGAAGCTCTAATACATATTAGGAAAAGCCATAGCTTCCTTGATTTGAAAGAGTTGGTGGTGTGGGTGAGGAGATGTGACTCAAGGTGACAAGAGGTGTGGTTCAGATGTGAGATGGACAGCATTGAGAGGGCTGATGGCTGAAGAAAACTGTGGTACATGCAAGAGGGACAAAAGCAAGATTGCAGATATAACTGAGAACCTAAGGTTTGAAGAGTTCAAACAGCACAATTTCATTACCAAGAATAGTGCATTGTTAGTGAGTAAAGGGAATTATACTACAATAAAAAGCCTTTAACTTGGGAGTTAGACCAAAGGTAAGGCTTGTGAAAAATCATATTTGAAATAGTTGTGACTTTTGCCTATGTCACCACATATTGGTGCCTCTATAAAATTAGTACTACTAGAAAGACCATTCTCTTAAGACATTTTATTCAAAAAGATTTGAAAATGCATCAGAACAACAATTACATCCTACTGAAGACTGTCAGAAGTTGAGAGTTTCTTCTTACAAACAAATACAAAGCAATTTTCTAACCAGTAAATAATTAATGAGCAAAGAGAATAATTAACAGCATCTCATACACCAGTGTAGCTGGATGATCTTTTATGGTCATCACCAAAGATGATGGCCCTTTGCTGTCTTAAAAAAATATTCAGCAGCAATTTCTATTTCATAAATATGAGCATTTTCCCCCCAGATTCTCCAGGGGAAAATAAATACTCACAATTTCAGATTGCAATTTCAGCATACTGCTGTATTTTGTGAAAGCCTCAGTTAAATTTTTCTGTTTGCGTCAAACAGCAAATTTCTCTTGAGGGTCAATAAGCCAATGTTTTAAAAAATGTTTGAGAAATGCATTCTATTTTAGTTTCCAGGAATTTTTAATAATAATAAGCTCAATCTCTGTGAATGCAAGTTACAGAGACACACTCTTCTGACCTGTACCAAGCCATTATGATGAAACTTATAGACACTGGCTGAAGGCTTCATGTGTTGTCTGTTTCAAGAATTATTCTCCTTTAATTATTTTTATGTTAAATGACTTAGTCATTTGTCTTACATCTGAGGGTCATAACTAAAAGTTTGAATAACAAAAGGCATGCTCGCTTCGGCAGCACATATACTAAAATTGGAACGATACAGAGAAGATTAGCATAGCCCCTGCGCAAGGATGACACGCAAATTCGTGAAGCGTTCCATATTTTTTTCGAACCCCACTCCAACTATAGGAATACCAGACTCATTCTTGAGGGAGGGGGGACAAAACTGGATTTGGCCAGGAGTGGAGACCCAAGCATTATTGGGTCAGTGGGACCATAGGACTGTCTGCTCCCTGCCCAGCGAAGGGATGGGGAGTTGCAGAGAAGAGAAATGTCAAGATGTGGTGGGAGGGGGAAGGGACCTTGAATGAGGATATACAGGGATGGGAAAAAAATTTCAGAGGGAAAGCTGAACACATAGTAAATATATGTGTAGCAATCTTATTTGC